>VMDO01043123.1:0-10109 GCA_007922755.1 Pedetes capensis
TTGGGATAAATTTATTTTTGATCTAGCCATCTACTGAAGGGAAAATTTTTGAATTAGGAATCCATAACTTCTAAGCATAGTTCTATTAAATGGAATGGGAAATATGAAAAGATGCAATTTGTCCTATTGAAAGTTTATTTCCAAATTTCTGAACGGAGCTTGAAACACCAAAGAAAGATTATCAAGACATTTTTATTATCATGTTCCTTGAAAACATTTACTACTTAGACAAAATGGATGATCTTTTAATGCTATGCCATGTTTTCATGCTATTCAACTCTCTCTCTCTCTCTCTCTCTCTCTCTCTCTCTCTCTCTCATCTCTCTCCTACACATACAAGCACACAATTAGTTTCATTGACAACCAAGTGTATGCAAGCTTAATAGCATTACATTCCTAGCTCTTGGAATGGCTTAATAATCTCAGAAAGGAACAAAGATGTTTGGTGCAGTAAGAGAATGTAATATAGACAATGTAGAAGAAAAGACAAAGAGATTTAACAACTCTTTCCAGTTGTGAATCTCTAAGCAGGACAACTAAAGGAACTCTAAGTTATTCACTAGAATTCACACTTAGTATTTCTTCACTGCCAATGTAAAATTTGTTAGTGACAAGTTCCTCTCTGCAAAGATGTATTTCTACAAAGAGAGCAGCGGAATTCTCAGCAAGTTTGCATCCAGCCTTCTAGTGGCCAACACTTTAACATACTGAGTATAATGAGTACCAAGTGGTAAATAATTCATTGTGTAAATATTTGGCTGGGTTTTGTGGTATAGTACATCACTCCTTGAAAAATACCTTGTAGAAATAAAACATATTCACTGTGAAATTCTTTAACATATTTGAATTTCATATTTCCTTCTCAGCACCTTAGAAGGTATATTGTTACCCCTTAGTCCACAAAAGAAACTAAAGAGTTTGTTTCAAAATCTAATTCAACTGACCTTTTGTTTGCAGTTTTCAATATCATCCCATATGCTCCGAGTGTAAGATACTCTATATAGGTACTAACTAGTTAGTACATAGAGTGCTTGAGACGTTTCATATAGTAAATATGACCAACTCATTTATTTTGGTATAAACCTGTTGTTGCTGCCCTCTGGAGATTATTGTTGGTTACTGCAAAAGTACAAATAGAGCTTTTTATGTAAATGCAAATTGCTTCATTTTGAAGAAAAAACTAGAAATGTTGTATAAAATATGTTCATTTTATAAAAATTCTTAAAAGTTGTTTTAGTTTTCCATGTTACTATAAGATGAAACACTTTTACTTTAGACATGCTACTTATTAGATTGCACCCTTTCCCCCACTTGCTTACAAATTGAGGATATATTCTTAATTCTTTTCTTAGAGTATAGATTTGAAGTTTCATGTAATCCAATGGGGGAAGATTTAGTACATCCATATAGAAATAAAGTTTACACAAGAAACTTTAGAAAAACTGATGGTTTTGCATTTGTAAATAAATGAAAAGTCTGCTGTCCACAATATAATACGCTTACCTGTTTGCTAAATTAGTTATTGCCTGTTTCTTATCAGTACATTAGCACACTTATGTTTATTTAATTGGTTGTTATGGAAGTTATTTGGACTTTAAATTAACTTACTGTATCTTTCTTTTTTCTCTCTCTCCCCAGAAAATGAATCCAATCTGTTAAATTTCTTCTTCTCAATTTTGAACTTTGGTTGCTTAAGACTACAGCAATCATGGTGAACCTGAGGAACGCGGTGCATTCATTCCTGTAAGAGTGTTATTACTTCTTATTTTAATAAAAAGACAACTTCTATAGTTGTTTGCTTAGAGATGTTAAAAACATTTCTGTTCATCCAGGCATGCATATCTGCCTTAATCTGCACAAATGAATTGTACTCCCAAAGACTATTATCATGACTTTTCCTATTTAAAGTTAATAAATGGGGAATGACAATAATTTGAATTCTAATTTAATGTTAAATCTCATGTGTTCATATAATATAGTGATAATAGCAAGACTTTCAATAATTCTAATTCTCAGGGTTGCTTTCTCCATGAGTAAAATTTAGAAAGTTTCTTTCCTTTTCCTTCCTTTATAAACCAAACAGTTAAGAGAATAAAAACAACTGGCATGATGGTACATGCCTGTAATTCTAGTGCACAAGAGGCTGTTGCAGAAGGATCATGAGTTCAAGGCCAGCCTAGGCTACATAGCAAGACTCTGCCTCAAAAAACAGATAGGGAGAGACAGAAATGAAGGAAGGAAAACCAAGAAAGGAAAGAAAAGAAAGAAAGAAAGAAAGAAAGAAAGAAAGAAAGAGAAAGAAAGGACAATAAAGAAAAAATAAATGTAATAAAATATGTGTGTAAGCCTATGATTTTTGCAGAACAGTGAAGGTTTCAAAAGAAAAGTTTAAAAGTCAGAATAAATGCTGAGGAATGTAGCTGGACAAAGGAAAGCAATGCTATACTGGGAATTCTTCACATAATGACCAAGTAATTGAAGATAATAGAATGTCATGTAAAAGGGATAGGTAAAGTATCAGATTCAAGAAATAAGAAATTGTAAATATGATCTAAAACAAACCCATTCTTTAAGGAATTGTTGTTGTTGTTGTTGTTAGGTGCCTTTGAGTCAGTATCCGACTCATAGCGACCCTAGGTAAAATAGGTGAAACATTATTCTCAGTGCTTCTCTGCTATTCATAGGGTTTTCAATGGCAGATTGAGCTGAATCTCCTTCCTCCTAAATAGTCTCCTCTGTGATACCTGTAAAAGAGTTCATCCAGGACAATGTTTATAGCATTGTGTAATATGATCATTATAGCTCATCTTATAGCGATGATAGTTTCAAGTATGCACTATCCCCAGAGAACTAGAGAGACAATGGGGTGGGAGGGAGAGAAGGCTGAAGAATGATGAGTGATAAAGTAGGGAAAAGAAAAGTCAAGATGGAAAAATCAAAGGACAAATGTTCCCACTCCATGAGCTTGTGCCAACTCGGAATTTAGCCACTGGCCCATATACCAAGAGCAAAAAGTTATGGGGCAAAAAGTTATTCTTTTGTAAAATTAAGGGGTTTATATACAATTTTTCCATTCTATTGATGAAGCAAAGGGACTATTCATCTCTTCTTTCAGTGTCCATTGTTATATATTGTGCAAAAGCTTAGTAGGTTTAATATATGTTAAGACTTTTAAATTGTCATTTTATCTACTAAGAAGTAAAATTACATTTTCATTAAAAATTTAGTAGCAATGAGTGAATTATTAGCACTGTTCAGAGAGAAGTTATTATTTTGTACACATATTTTATGAAATTCCCGTGGATTAATAACAATGTATGATTTAAGAGCAAGACCGAAATTAGGTTCTTTGTAAAAGAACCTTATATATCTTGCTCAGCACATGTTAAAACTAAGTATAATTATGATACAGCCAATTATTGATTATAAAACTGTAGACATAGGGTTGAACAATAATAAAAATCATAAAAAACTTACCTATAAGTGAGTTCAGTAAAACTTTATGAAACTAAATATAATTGAAATCAGGACACTGGAGTAAACATTCTTTCAAAATTCATCATGGCACTGTTAATTTATTTTGTAATTCACAACAGATATATTTAGATTCTACAAGATCTGCAGTCATTCAATATTTGTCTTGTGGAATCTTCAAGGAAAGAAAAAAATATTTCTCACTAGTAGAGACAGGCATAATAACTACTTGAAGTGCTTTTGTACCCAAATTCTAAGATACTTAGCCTTTTTATCTAGGTTTTTGTTATGTATAATTTTATCCTGCTCTCCCGCAACATTTTAGAGACATATGGAAGGACTTGGATATATTCATAATTTACCTAAAAATTTTGGAATTGTCAAGAGTGGTGGCACATTCCTGTAACACCAGCACTGGAGGAAGGAGGAAGGAGCATGGAGAGTTCAATGCCAGCCTGGACTACAAAGTTACACTCTGTTTCAAAAATAAAGGAATAAATGAATAAGTAAAAAGGAAATTTGAGATTGGACTGTGTATGTTTCTAGAACCTTATTCTCTAGGCTTAAGTATAAATATATTTGTAGTTCTGCAGCTAAAGTTGAAGATACAGCATATTTAAACATTTTGAGCATAAAGTAATGTACAACTACTTGAGATGATCACCAGCTAATATAAATAATTTTCCTTGCCCTCCAGGGCCTCTTATGTACTAGGCAAGTACTTTACCACCGAGCTATATTCTCAACCCTGACAATTTTTTTTTAAAGCTTCACAAGTCTTTCATTAGCTAGGCCAGAAAAGACTATGGTAAAGAACTTGGACTTAAAATCATGGTAGAAGGGGCTATGTGTGTTGCTCAGTGGTAGAGTGTGCATTTATCATACAACAGGCCCTGAATTAAAACCCAGCTACAAAATAAATTGAAATAAAATAAAATTACTGTCTGAGCCCAGTTCTGCATACATAGGTATCATCTTGAAGTAAAATAAGGACTTAACTTTGGGCAAATTTTCAAAGAGTGAGTTAGTACATGTTGTTGTCATTAGGTGCCAAAAAGTCAGGTCTGGCTCATAGCGAGCCTATATACAACAGAACAAATACTCCCCGACACTGCCATGCCTGGCACTATTGTCATATTTCTCTACTATTCATAGGGTTTTCTATGGCTGATTGTTTTGGGAGTGGCCTGTTGGGTCCTTCTCCCAAGCCTACAGCACCTAGTGTCCCCAGGCTGTCTCCCATCCAAGTACTAACCAGGCCCAACCCTGCTTAGCTTCTGAGATCTGCCGGGATCAGATACCAGGGTGGTACAGCTGCAGGCAAGTTGATGTATGTTGTTGTTGTTGCTAGGTGCCATCGAGTAGTCTCTGACTTATAGCCACCCTTAAAGGGTTTTCAATGCTGATTGTTTCGGGATTACCTTAGGAGTGGATTGCCGCATCCTTCTCACATTTTTGTGGTGCTGGGAATCGAACTCAGGACCTCAGAGACTGCAGAGTGGCACTCTACCAACTGAGCTAAATCCCAGCCCCAGGTGATGTATAGCAACCATAAAATACTTTTGTTTTACTTTAAAGACAGGCTAGATGTATAGCTCAGTGGTACAGTGTGGTTTCAGCATATACAAGGTCCTTGGTTCAATCTTCAGCACTAAAAAATAAAACACAAATATTGGCATCAGAAAGAAGTTATACCTTAATTTTTACTGAAATCCTATTATGACACAGGTGCTTTTTTCAGGACATTGCATATATCATTTAAGTTAATTTAATTTTCACAACAACCATGTTTTGGAGATCATTTTGTACTGATGAAGAAATTAGTATTTTAACAGGTTAAGTAACAGTCAAAAAATCATAGAGGTCATATAGCCAGGACATTGGCCACATGCCAAATCCAGTGAAAGAGTAATCTAAACTGAGAGCAAATAACTTACTTCTATTTATTTGTTCCTTCATTTCAATAACTTCTGTTTATATTAATCACAAATTATAATATAGATTTTTTAATAGATAGAATCTTGTTATATTGCCTAGACTGGTCTGGCATTCCGGGTATCAGGTTATCCTTCTAGTCTGCCTCCTGATTAGTTGCAACTACAAGTATAGGCCATGCAATTGGTTTGATACAGATTTTTGAATCACATATTATTTTTGTTTATCTTTTATGTTCCAAGAAAATAATATAGTTCACAAATTTAATGATTCCTCCTCATTATCTGATGAAAATTAATTTGTGTATGTCTCCACCCTCTATGTTGCTTAAAATATAAAGTAATTTTGACTAGTGAGGAAGTTATTTTGAAGCAAGTGTCTGAAGTATTAGTTTACTACTCATTATACAATGAGATAGTCAAAATATTTTTATTGTCTTTTAAAAAGAAGCATGTTAATGAGATAATAAAAGAGACTAGGAGAAATAATTTTTGAATATGCTAGAAAATTACTATGATATTTTTGCATAAGTTTAAGTCATCCCAAAATTTTTTCAGGCTAAGTGTTCTACTTTTGGTTCAAAACATATACTGGATTTATGTGTGTGGAAGGAATATTATGGATATGATATGTTTGTGATAATTATAATCATCTAGTTTTATGACTTTAAATTTCTCTAATAATGTTAATGAGATATGAGTCAATGAAATTATACTTAAATTTTCCATTTATAGAGATAAAATTTTTTGTTCAAGGAACAAGTGAATGAGAATTGAGATAAAAGCATTTACATAGGTAACTCATAGATTCTGTTCCAACGGAGGCAAATTTCTTCTCTATAAATAATTTCAAGGTTTAATAACCACTACATGTAAGAAAAGTATCCTCATGTTGCAGTTTAACATTCATTAAATAACTATGACTGCACATGAGATAAATATAAAATAGCCATTCACAGATAAGATTCCTTGCTTTTATTCAGGAAATATTGAACATGTTTGTCCATCTTATCTATTTTAGGAAGGAAAATGAATGTGTAAGTTTTGTTAGACACTTTAGGAGCATATACTTTGAAACACCACTTATGTTTGTAATTTGAATAAATCTTGTATAATCATCAGGGGAAATTAATTTTGAATGTACAAAAGACATCCATCTCTTTTGCATTAGATTACCATCTGGCCTGAAATTCCAACTGGTAGACTCTGTCTAATGACCAATATGAAAACTGTACACTTTAAATGACTTAGGAGATTTAGTTCCTAGCTCATAAAAAGTAACACTCATAGATGTTATCATAGCAACAAATAATTATCTAGCCTATAGTAGGTCTCTGAAACATAGGACAGAAATGAGGAGAGTAGTACACAAAAGGAAAGTTTATAGCACAGACAAAAAATTGTTGACCAGAATAAAGTCATTTTGAAAATGTGAGAAGTTGGGAATATTTCTAGAAAGCAATGGATATATACTGTTGTCACAACCCACTGTGCCTCTTTCAAATACTTTCTTGAAATTGGTCTCATGGCAACTTATTACTTCCTAACTTTGGATCAAAAGAAGGCCACTTCTAATTTTCTTGTCAAGTCTGTTTCACTTCATCCTTGTCAGCTGTCTCAAAGGATATCTCAAAGAAATTAATATTTATAAAAACATAAAGAATAAACCATTACAGCAAATCAAAAAATACTGTGGTTTTGGATTATAGTTAAAGTTTAAAATACAGTGTTTGAAATCAGTAAGACCTTAATATTAATTCCCTGCTCTATCACCTCCTTGCCTGTATTGGCTTGAGAAAGTTTCTTAACCTCTTTTAACCTCAAGTTTTCTCATCTACTTAATGGATATAAATCAGTACTGAACTTATGTGATTGTTATATGTAATCAGATGAGATTATACATATATTTCAATAAAATATCACCTAACTCCCAGCAATCACTTAGTAAAAGTACTCTTGGGATAGAAAGAAGTCCCAAGGTTTAATTTAGGAAGTAGCAATGATGAGGATGGGGATGATCATGGTAATTAAAAGAGAAGCAATAGTTTTATATAAGCAATATATTGTGTATAAGTAATATAATTTGTATCTAATTATTTTCTTCTTCTTCTTTTTAACTTTCAGTGTGCACCTAGTTGGCCTATTGGTTTGGCAATTTGATATTTCTGTGAGTCCAGTAGCTGCCATAGTAACTGACATTTTCAATACCTCCGATGGTGGACGCTTTAAATTCCCGGACGGGGTACAAAACTGGCCAGCACTTTCAATCGTCATAATAATAATCATGACAATTGGTGGCAACATCCTTGTTATCATGGCAGTAAGCATGGAAAAGAAACTGCACAATGCCACCAATTACTTCTTAATGTCCCTAGCCATTGCTGATATGCTAGTGGGACTACTTGTCATGCCACTGTCTCTGCTTGCAATCCTTTATGGTAAGTAAAACTCTATTCATTCTTCAATCTCAGATTAGACTGTAAATATATTTCAAGTATCATAATAAGCACTCATGAGTTTAATTATTTTACCTATAGCATTTGAAAAATGAAAAAGCAAATCACATGACAGAAGTAATTGTTTGGGTATGTTTAGACTATTACATAAAGCCGTAGTAGAGTTTGCAAAAAGCAAAACAGGTGCTTTATAATATATTAAAATTATTCGTCCATGCTCTATTCCTCAATGTCATTTGTAAACAGTGAATGAGTACACCAAATAGATTAGTGATAGAAATATCTCGCCCACTTATATTTAGGTTAGTATACATGCCATAAGTACCTTCTCTAATACAGAAAAGGAACAACAGAAACATCTTCTTTAATAAATGCATTTTAAGTAGTTTTCTTAGAAGTGCTGGGGATTGAACCCAGGGCTTCACACATGCTAGCCAAGGGCTCTACCACTGCTACACCCCCAGCTCTAAGTAATATTTTTCAAGTTGACAGAATAAGTGGTTCATACAAAATAGGCACTCAATAATGCTTGTTCTTCTTATGGAGTATATAATTCATGTTATTACAAAGAGATAGGATAAAAAAATTAATGAGTATATAAGTGCAAATTTATATCATCACAATAAGAATTCAGGTATTGAGTGTTTTAACATATTGATTTTTCTTTTGCTTTTCTACCATCTCTTTGTTCTTTTCATGTTAACCTAAGTTTTGTTTCTGGATGATATTTATAATAAGCAATCAAAATCACCTACAATGCTACAAGTTTCTTTTTCATTTTTAAATTTATTATTACTATTGTTATTATTTTGAGATACCGTCTCACTGTATCACCCATGCTGGTATCACCGTATCACCCTGAGTCAAGCAACCCTTTTGTCTCAACTTCCCGAGTAGCTGGGACCACAGGTGCTCACCACTGTGCCTAGCTCTCTACAAGTATCTTTACTGGAAAGTTGGAGAACCCAGTGTGAATTTAATTTCTGATATACTCCTCTCACAAAGACATAAAATAGACTTTGGAAGTCTATTGAATGCCTTGTAGTGTGTAATGGAATTAGACTAAAAAGAATATTATTAAAAGGGTGTCTATGTCTCAAACTCTAAAAGAAGTACAATGGGTCTATAAAATAATCTCTAGTGAAAACTAAAATTAATTACCCTGTTTCTAACATAGAGAATGTACACTGGCAATACATTGTCTTAATAGGTATTTTATAAAATGTTCCTAGAAAATATGCTTTATTTACATTCATTGAGTTTCAATGATGCATTAACCTCAAAGAATTAGTGTCTTATTTACTCAAGGGACAAAATTAAGTAGGAAAAGTTTACTGAAAAGAAGCGAAAGTTCAATTTTGAAGGTATAGTTTGTCTTATGGTTCCGTTCATTTTGATAATTTCTCTAATACATGGCCTGCCAATATGTGGAAGACAAAATAAGAATGTTATCATAAATCCACATCTCATAACACATTTACCTCTTCCCATGAAATCAATAAAGAATAAGAACTAGTTAGGCCATGTGGCACATGCTTGTAATCCCAGCTACTTGAGAGGCTGAAGTTTGAGACCAGTGGCAGCCTCCAAAATTTATTGAGATATTGTCCAAAAAAATAGTTAAAACTACACAATACCACTGTCAAGTCTGAAAAACATTCAAATTCAAAATATCTTTAAATATAAAAACAAGAATCACATTGAGCTATCATTTAGGATTCCACTGCATGCTGTTGTGTAGCAGAAGGGTAGTCCAGAAAAAAACTGCATGACATAGGAAAAAAAGAAGCTATTTGAAAGACTAAGATTGATCTAAAACCAGAATAAGAAGGTATACTCAATGTCAGACTTTCAGTGAGTGACTTCAAAGTGAGAAGTCTCAAGAAAGCAGGCTTGGGAAAGCAACATTTTGGATAAAAAAAGAAGATAAAGATGACTCTTTAAAAATGCATTGCAAAAGGAAAAGAAAATAAGAGTGAAAAATGTGTCATATTACAAAACCAAACAAAACAAAACATGTCAACATGTAAGTATCCCTCACCTCTCTCATATTTTCCACTATCCCCTAAAAGTCTGCCAGTAGGGAAGTCACACTTTGATACACTGAGACAAGAGGATGCTCTTTAGCTTGAAGTTTTGAAAACTACCAAACACTGCCAGCCATGTTCAAAGAAGTTTAGAAGTGCAACCAATCCTCATCTTTATCAAGCTACTATAAAAAGAAATCAGAATATTAGAATCAACA
>VMDO01043124.1:0-10109 GCA_007922755.1 Pedetes capensis
TGTGACCCTCCAAACCATAACTCACCCTCCATCTACCTAGTCACCAGATTCCTCATCCACCACCGGCCTCTAGAGCCATCCATTCCAGACTGGTGCATTCCCCATTTAGGACTTTTCCTAGGGTGGAGGTCACTCTCTGGGTTCAGTTCTCTCTCGCCTATCAGCTTAAAATCCTGGTAACAGGTCCCGAACCCACTTGGCAATTGCCTCCAACACACACTTCAGACAACACAACCCCCTAAGTGTGCCGTCCTCTCCTTGCTGTTCTTCTGACAGTCAGGAACAGACTTTCCTCCACCATGGACTCTGGGCCTTCGATCCTAGCTGAATCCCCTCTGGGATGTCTGCTAAAAAACCTAACACCCCTTGGTTTAATGCCCAATCTAAAAAAAAATTAGTTATCTACTGTAACCAAATTTGTCCTCAATATAACTTAGACAACCAAAATCACTGGCCTACAAGTGGCACTCTTGATCCCGACATTCTTTGGGACCTATATAATTTTTGTGGGTGGATGGGCAAATGGATAGAGATTCCCTATGTTCAGGCATTTTCTGAGCTACAAACCAAACCCTCCCTCTGCTATCCTTGTAAGACTCATCATATACTCCTGACTATAAAACAAGCCCTGCCCCCATATCCTCTCCTAAACCCCCTACTACAACCACTGATGCCACTTCTCCTAACCCGACTGCCCCTGATCTTCCTACTGCTTCTGACTTTGATCCTGCTGATGAACCCCCTCCCTATCAACCTCCCCCAGACCCCCAACATACTACCCAACAACCTGGGGAATACCCTCAACAGCCTGAGGAACATCTGGGGCCAATCACTCATTCTTGCACACCTCAAGTTCTGACACCACTGAGGGAAGTCACAGGAGCCTAGGGAGTAGTCCGAGTTCATGTTCCCTTCTCTCTATCGATCTATCTCAAATAGGGAAAAAATTAAGTGCTTTTACCTCTCATTCTGCTAACTTTACCAAAGAGTTCCAATTTCTTGCTAAATCCTATAATCTAACCTGGCATAATGGCTTCATGGTTCTCTCAAATACCCTTACCCCTCAGGAGTGCAGGAGGGTATGGAACCAGGCCCAAAATTATGCAGATGAGGTCCATCAAACCACCCCCATGCTCACCCAACTGGTTCCCACGCTGTTCCCAAGCAAGAGCCCAATTGAGATTATGATACCACAGCGGGAATAACTAGTAGGGATCAATTTATAACTTGCCTTTTAATGGATCTCAGGCGAGCTGCCCTTAAGGCCATCAATTTAAAAAAAAAACCCTCTGAGAAATAAAACAAGATAAAAATGAAAATCTATCTTCTTTTTTAAATTGCCTCACTGAAGCATTACTTCAATATACTAATCTAGATCCAGAGACCCCAGATGGGAGATAACTATTACTGACCTCCTTCTTCTCCCTGCTATAAGGGCTGAACTTAAACACCTGGAGAGGGGGCCCCTAATTCCTCAAGCAGAAGCCCTAGCGGTGGCATTTAAAGTGTATAATGGAAGAGACAATCGGGCCACAAACCAAAAATTTCAAAGATTGGCCAAGGGTATTCAACCTGCTGCCCCAGCTGGTGCCTGGGCTCCACAAAGGAGACAACCACATGGTCCATGCTTCAAGTGTGGTCAGACTGGCCACTGGGAAAAGGCTTCCCCCAATCCTTGACAGCCCCCAGGTCCTTGTCAACAATGACATAATAGGGGGCATTGGGCCATGGACTGTCCCCATGCCCAAAGAGACAAGAGGCCATCCAGCTCACAAGCCCCCACTGTGGACCTGCTGGATCTGGCAATGGATGACTGAGGTGGCCCAGGACTTCCACACTCAATGACCATCTCAAAGCGGGAACCCAGGGTAACCATGATGATAGCAGGTATGCCAATTTCTTTCCTTTTGAACACCGGAGCCACCTACTTCAGGAGTTTCAGGGACCTACCTCTCCCTCTCAGTCCTCTATAGTCAGGGTAGAGGGCACACCATATTATCCTCTACAGACACCTTTACTCCAGTGTATAATAGGAAGCCTATATTTCACCCATTCCTTTCTATTTATACCTATGTGCCCTGTTCCCCTAATGGAAGGGGCATCTTAACTAAATTAGGATCCTCTATTAATTTTACCCCAACTCTATGCCTTGGTCATGATGCCCCTGCACTTCCTCTCCTACTAGCCCTATGCCGTGTAGACTCACAACAACTTCCAGCCTAGCCTATA
Source organism: Pedetes capensis (assembly GCA_007922755.1). Classification (NCBI taxonomy): domain Eukaryota; kingdom Metazoa; phylum Chordata; class Mammalia; order Rodentia; family Pedetidae; genus Pedetes; species Pedetes capensis. Next base: position 2,230 of record VMDO01043124.1, read on the forward strand.
TCCTCTTCCCTAATGGACCCATTAGTATGGGACACCCATACCCCTCAATTGCTACCTGTCCCCTGTAACTGTTAAATGAAAGGACCCTACTCATCTCCCTTCCCAAAATCAATACACCTTTCCCCAGGCTAGCCTTTTGGGACTCCAACCTATCATTAAAGATCTCCTCCACAAAAAATCTTCCAAGGACAACTCTCCCTACAATACTACCGTATTGGCAGTAAAGAAACCTAATGGTTCCTACCGTCTGGTTCAGGACCTATGAATAATCAATGCGGCAGCAGTCCCTATCCATCCTGTTGTCTCCAATCTCTATACTTTATTATCTTCAATTCCTTCCACCACCATGTATTTTTCTGTCTTGGACTTAAAAGATGCCTTCTTTACTATCCCTCTTCATCCGGACTCTCAAGATCTATTTGCCTTCACCAGGACTGATCCCCTTACCCATACCTCTACCCAGCTTACCTGGACTGTTCTCCCCCAGGATTTCAGAGACAGTCCCCTCTTTGGATAAGCTCTAACTAATGACCTAAAATCCTTAACTCTTCACCATTCTCTCTTCCTGTAATACATATATGACTTACTCTTATGTAGCCCATCCCTCTATACCTCTCAACAGGATATGATTATTATTCTTAATTTTCTGTCTAAACATGGCTACTGGGTCTCTCCTTCAAAGGTATAACTCTCTGCACCTCAGGTCACCTTCCTTGGAATCAGACTCTCCCCGGGATATAAGACCATAACCCTAGACAGAAAACAATCAATCAGAGACATGCCAGTCCCTACCAGTAAAGAGGAAATTCTTTCCTTCCTTGGCTTGGCTGGCTACCTACAGTCATGGATTCCCAACTTCTCTTTATTAGCCATTCCCTTATATGAGGCCTCAAAGGGACCCCCCTCCAAACCACTACTTTCTCCCATTGCCTCCCACTTTTATAAACTCCAACAGGTTCTTTTACATGCCCCTTCTCTCTATATGTCTCTGAGAGACAGGGCTTTGCCTTAGGGGTGCTAGGACACATAATGGGACCAACATTTGCTCCTGCAGCTTATCTCTCAAAAAAATTAGACCCTACAATAAGGGGTTGGGCCCCCTGTCTAAGGACACTCACAGCCATGGCTACTTTTATCCAGGAATCAAAGAAATTTACTTTTGGATATCCAACTACTATCTTCTCTCCCCATCATCTATCTGAACTTCTCACTTATAAGAGCTTATAAACTTTACCTCCCTGCGGAGTACTATCCCTTCAAACCACCCTCATTTATGACTCCTCTCTTTCATTCAAAACCTGCCCTTCTCTTAACCTGTCGACCCTACTGCCTCCTCCCACTCAGCGCCAGGAACCTCTCCACAACTGCCTTCAAACTCTAGATGAACTTCTGCCCTGTCCTCCTCACATCCAGGAAGGTGCCCTAAGTAACCCAACCTTCATATGGTTCTCTGATGGCAGCTCCTTTCTTCACAAGGGCATCTGTAGGGCAGGATATGCAATTGTTTTTCTCACAGAGATAATTGAGGCTACATCTCTCCCTATAAACACAACTAACCAACAGGCTGAACTTCATGCCCTCAGTCGAGCATTTATTTTAGCTAAGGGACAATTCTTAACTGTATATACTGACTCCAAATATGCCTACCATATATTCCTATCACATTCAGCCATTTGGAGGGAACAAGGACTTCTTACCACAAAAGGTAATCCAATAACTAATTATAAACCCATTACAAACCTGTTGGAGGCCTCCCTCCTCCCAAAAGCCATAGGACTAGTACCCCATTGGGCACATGAATCAGATCAATCCTCTATCTCGGTGGGTAATGATAAGGCAGATGAGGCAGCCAGGAGGGCTGCCCTTACACCCCTTGTTATCGCCCATCCAACCATACCTCCTTCTCTAACAGAACATAATAAAACTTCTACTAGAGATATTTTATCCTACCTCCATCACCTAGGGCTGGGATTTGGCTCAGTGGGTAGAGCGCTGCGCTGCAGTCTCTGAGGTCCTGAGTTCAATTCCCAGCACCACAAAAATGGGAGAAGGGCCTGGCAATCCACTCCCAAGGCAATCCCGAAGCACTCAGCCATTGAAAACCCTATGAGGGTTGCTATGAGTCGGATACCGACTCGACGGCACCTAACAACAACAACAACCATCACCTATTCTACCCTAACTTCTTATCTCTTCAACAATTCCTAAAATATCTGTCCCTCCATCAGATATTACTTTCCTAAGGGAACTATCTTCCTCCCATGACATATGTCAACAGGCTAACCCATCTACTAGCTGACGCCCCACTCTTTCCCCACTCATCAAGCTTGAGGTCTCCTTCCTGGGACTGACTGGCAAATTGATTTCACTCATATGCCCACAATTAAACATTATCATTATCTCCTTTTATTAGTGGACACCTTCTCAGGGTGGATGGAGGCCTTTCCAACAGGCAACAAGAAACCTCAAACAGTATCTTCTCTCCTCCTAACAGAAATTATTCCAAGGTTTGGGGTACCACCTTGTTCCAATCAGATAATGGACCTAAATTCACCTCTAAAATTCCCCAATCACTAACAAAGACCCTAGGTACCCCTGGCACTTTCACATTCCATTTCATCCCCCATCTTCAGGAAAAGTAGAGCACACCAACCAAACTTTTAAGTCTATTCTAACTATGCTCTCCCTAGAATTACATTTATATTGGGTAAAACTGTTACCTCTGGCCTTACTACTACACCTGTGCTCACTACCAAGAAAACCTGCTAATCACTCTCCTTTCAAGCTCATGTATGGTTGCCCCATGCTTCCTCCTGGTCTCATGCCCCAACCTTCCCCTATTCCCCCTCATATCCTAAATCTTCTATTAAACCTCATTAGGGCCTTTCTATGGACCCACACTGACTCAACTCTCCCGAAACATCAAGACTGTCCTTTTCCCAATCCCTACCACCCGGGAGACAGAGTTCTCCTATCTCCACCCTCTCTCAACCCTACCAAAACAACTTTACCTCCAAAGTGGCAGGGCCCACATGTAGTAATTCTAGCCACCCCAACTTCTGTAAAACTCTAAAACTTCCCAGGGTGGATTCACATTTCCAATATCAAACCATACACTTCTCCTTGTTCCACTTCTCCTGTTTCTTCCAAAGACTCCCCACCACCAATGTACTCCACAAAAATCCCTGGACCCCTCAAGCTCCATCTCACCAGACTCCCACCCCATCAAGAGGTTAAGCCACTCCCACATTACCACTATCTCCCACCTATTACTGAAGAAAACTAATGGTAACTCTCACTGAGGTTTCCCAGTTCCTCTCTCCCCCACTCTTCTACTCCCTACTCTACCATGTCCCTCCTCATTTCTGTCCTTTTCCTCTTCCTCTTAACTCCATCTTGCTCTCTCATATGAAAACTATCATGAAAGACTGAATACCCTGTCACTCTGGCTACTGTCAACCCTACCTCACATGGTCCAGTTAAATTCAAAATTAGTCTATGCAATTTCTTCAAACCAGCTATAAAGCTTGGAAGTTCCAAAGCAGATTTGGCTCTGGCCGAGGGGGCTGTTCCATAGAATCTTGGAACACATTAGGAGGCCATCCTTTTTAGCCTTACCTTTGCCCAAGCACCCACACTCCCACTCATTGCCATCAACCATATCAATAACACCGTGCTTCTTGGGGATGTGAGACCATCGCTCACTGGTCAGTTTCCAGGCCAGGCCCTCACATAACCTGGTCCCCCTCACAGTACTCTTCCTCCGGCTGTGACTCAGAAACTTGCTATAAAACCACCATAGCTATTAAAAATTCCACTGATCCTAGATGGTGATCCGGTCATACCTGGGGACTTCGTCTGTATTTAACCTCCAAAACTGACCCAGGAATACAACATCCAGGCCTCCTATCCTCCACCTATTATCCCATCTAATCCTCCTCTCCCCTTTATTGTCAGTATAATCACTAATCATTCCAAATATCTCTCTGCAACCCTCAACATCTCCTCCCTCACTGAACAACAAACTCTTTCCCTCATATATGCATCCCTACAAAAAACATATACCCTTATCCAACAACAACCTGAGTATCAACAAGACTGTTGGATCTGGCTGAGTCTCCAGGGCATCCCATATACAAAACTCAGACCCCTCCCATTTCCTTTACTAACCCCTCATCCCTTAACCTAACCAACAGCTCTAAAGCTTCTGCCACCCCACTCTTCTATTCAGTAACTCTGCCTAACACTGTCCACTGTCTTAATTTCACTGGCACTGGCTGAAAATCAAGATCTACACCGGGATTTAATATATCTCAATGCCACAATGTCTCTACACTCACTTCCCCACAGTCCAATTCACTCTTCTATTTTCTCTGTGGAACAAACATGTACTCACAGCTCCCAACTGATCTCATGGCACTTTGTACTCCCGTCATAATGCTCCCTAATTTTAAGGTCATTTTGGGCACTGAGCCAGTCCCTATACCCCCCATCATGCTAATCTCTGCCTGAACCAAATGAGCAATCCAAATAGCCATTCTCCCCCTGGTCACCATATTAGGAACCAGAACAACATTGGCAACAGGAACCGCGGGCATCACCCATTCCATAATCAGTTACCAAAAATTTAACCATCAGCACGTAGATAATATTCAACAGGTCAGTCAAATTATTCTTACCCTCCAGCAACAAATTAATTTTCTCGCTAATGTAGCCCTCCAAAACTGTAGGGGACTAGATTTACTACTAGCAGAAAAAGGCAGACTATGCTTAGCCCTTCAGGAAAACTGCTTTTTCTTTGTCAGTCAGTCTGGGGTAGTTACCAATAAACAGCTAGACCTATCCCCCTTTGGATTCTCCTGGTTCAACTCTAATCCCTTACTTCAGGCTCTTCTACCTTTTATAATGCCCCTTATTTCCATTCTAGGACTAGCCACTTTTTCTCCTTGTGTTCTTTGCTTTACACAAACTCAAATCTCCAAATTATCTCACACACACTCCCCCTGCCACTTACCTTATCTTACTGACAACACTTTCAGAGGCCTCATCCCAATCCAAGACCACCATTCTCCAGGAATGGACCACATAACTCAACTCCAACAACAATTCTACCTTTTCCTGGCAAGCCTCCTCGAGGACATCAACTGGTTCAAACCCCTTGATCCTTCCCCCATTCAGGTCATGTACTGGATCAAAGACTCTTGGTTCCAGGGCACTCTTCAGGAAATCACCCAAACAGAAACAGACCTCTTTTCCTTTTTCCTTTATGCTGGCTATTTTTATCCCCTTCTCCACCTGAATGTCAAAAGTACCCACCTGTTGACTAGGTGCCAAGTTTCTCCCCATTTTCATCCTTTTTATTAAGGCATTGTCAAACTTTCTCTCTCTATAACTCCACGCAGCAGGAAGAAACTACAGAAGCTATACCATTGACCCTAACCCCCAAAGATGGCTATAGTAAAAGGGGCCCCTGAGAGATGGCTGTAATAAAACAAAAAGGAGGAATGTTGGGACTATACAATAACATATGAGCAGCCATCTTGTCCCTCAAGCACCATTTCAAAGTTGAGTTTCATTTCACTAAACTGACGCATCAATTTGGGGAAAAGTTTGGTTGTTTGCCCATCTAAAACCACTCCCCTAATGTCCACCTTGACTGGAAAATTCCACTCTACCCCCATATAAGGAGCCATCTTGCTATACCTTGCTGCTGTTCTCCTGATCTTGGAGGCAGCCACTGTCGTTCTGCTTATTAAAATCTCTCATGTGAGTTCTTGAGTGTGGAGTGGTCTTTGGGAAATGCTTTCAACAATCACTGCCAAAATGACACTACAAAACAGTATGGTAAAACTTCTCCATGCCAGTGCTGAACACTGGTGGCCAGCGTCACTGTGGAGCCTGGATAATGTGTCATGTCACCACTACTTCCTACTGCAACCTCAGAGACAAGTTAGGTCATAAGTCACAAGCCTGCTCTCTAGCCATCAGAAGGCCCAGGAAATGTGAGCACCTGTCATTTTGTGCCTGTACAATGGCAAGTAGGCTCTGTCTCTTGCTCAAAAGAACAGAGTGGGAAAACTGGGCATCATGGGGCATGCCTTTAATCCCAGCTACTCAGGAGGCTGACATAGGAGGGTCATGAGTTTGAGGCCAGAGGCAGCCTGTACAACTTAGAAGACTCGTCTCAAGATAAAACATAAAAAGAGGCTTGAGGTGTAGCACTTCCCTAGCATGCACAAGTCCATGCATTCAACCCCACAGTACTGAAAAAGAATAGATTGTGGGATTTCCCAAGTAGAGGAAGAAATTTATGGTGCTGGTAGCCAAAATCATGACAAATGCCCTCTACACATGCCTTGGACCTGCAAATTCCATTTCTACAATTTTGTTTTAGAGATTATGTTAATTACACAGGAACACAAAGACGAATGTACAGTGCTATTCCCTGCATTGTAGTTTACAATAGAAATGACATTGGAAACAACCTAAATAATGAGCAATAGGAGGTTAGGGAAATTGCAGAAAATGATGCAGCCATTATAGAAGTGCTAGTCATTCAACCCATGAACATTTGAACATTACTATGTGCTAGATGGGGCTGGGATTTAGCTCAGTTGGTAGGGTGCTGCACTGCAGTCTCTGAGGTCCCGAGTTCAATTCCCAGCACCGCATAAATGGGAGAAGGACCTGGTAATCCACTCCCAAGGCAATTCTGAAACAGTCAGCCATTGTGAAACCATAGGAGGGTCGCTATGAGTCGGATACCGACTCCATGGCACCTAACAACAACAAGAACATGTGCTAGACACTGGAAGACAATGGTGAAAAAACAGACGTGTTATGCCTTTCTGGAGCTAACCAGGTAAGAAGATACAAACGAAATCATTACACAAATGAATGTAAAAATACAAGTGAGCTGAGGACCCAGAAGAAATGGTATGTGTATGATGCAAGATGAAATGTGACTTAATCAAAGGCATGAGGGAAGGATGCCTTCCAAGAGGGTAAAGCTGCTCCCCACAACAAAGTACTTAGAATGAGGAGGTATGGCAGGTTGGTCAGGGTCAAACCATGATAGGCCTGTACCAAGATCAGGTTAAAGAATTTTCTGCTTGTCCTCACAGTAATGGAAAGCCACTTAAATACTTGAGGGTGGCAGGGAAGCACAAGTAGTGGGCAGTGACATAATCAGGTGTAGATTTTTGGTAAGATCTTCAGAACTACATGAACTGGACTATAGTGCAGCAAGAGCAGGAGACCAGTTAGGAAGCGGTTACATGTCCACGTGATAGGAGATATCGGCACAGAATGGGACTGGGTGGAGAGGAGGAACTGGATGCATGTCCTCAAAGAGGTAAAATCCACATGGCCTGCTGGTGGACACCTATGCCCTTTCAAGTCTTCTGGGATATCCAGGCCCCATTGTCAACAAACAGAACTATGAAGCTCAAGGTTATCCTCAAAGAAGCAGCCTTGGTATTAACCTTTCTAGAAACATTCACATGTATCAGATGCATGGCAGAGGGAGGAAATTCAGAGGTTCCTGGTTTTATTCTCCAGGAAACAAGCCATGTAGAAATTCTTCTGATTAGCATGCCCTCAAAAGTTGGAGTTGGGGAAGCCTTTAGAAATCAGGTAGTGTGAGCCAGGCTCAGTGCAACACACCTGTAATCCCAGCGACTCAGGAGGCAGAGGCAGGAGGATCGCAAGTTTAAGACCAGCGGCGTCTGTATAACTTAGTGAGACCCTGTCTCAAAAAGTAAAAAAATGGGCTGGGGATGCAGCTCAGTGGTCCAGCATTTGCAAAGCATGCAGTCGTAAGGCCCTGGGTTCAACCCCCAGTACCGCAAAAAAAAAAAAAAAAAAAAAAAAAAAAAAAA
>VMDO01043125.1:0-10109 GCA_007922755.1 Pedetes capensis
GAATTTCACAAGTAGGTTATATGACACAGCCAAGTTTAAGAAAAGGAGTTTATCTGGGTGGCAGTAACCTCATCATATCAGCCCTTTAAATCTGGATCTAGAAATTAGAAAATGACAGAAGGCAGAGATTTGTTGCCTAAGAAGGATTTGATAAACTGTTGCTGGTTTGAAAATGGAGAGAGACCAATGGCCAGGAATGCTGATGAGAATCATCTCCAAGCCAACGGCCAGCAATGAAACAGGAACCCCAGTCTTACAATCACAAGGAGACAAATTCTACCAACAAGCTAAATGAGCTTAGAGTTGGAGTGCCCCCTGGACATACAAAAGAGAACCAAGCCAAGTCAACAGCTTGGTTTCAGCCTTGTCAAGACTAAGCAGAAAACCCAGCCACACCATGATAGACTTCTGACCTACAGATCCATGCCCTGATAAAAGGATGTTGTAAATGTGTGAAAGTTCCTTATATAACAGTAGAAAACCAATATTCTTATACAACCTCTTTGTAGCCCATTTTTATCATCTGTGCAATGTGGAATAAAACTATCTGTGTCCCATAAGAGTGTTGTGAGGTCTAATGAAATAATGTAAAGAGTTGCACTACATTGTCAAACCTATGGTAAACTCTTAAGGATTTTTACTATATTTTATGTTTCTAGTTTTAATGATACCAGTAATTAATGACACAATTCAACCCAACCTTAAATGGTATTTAGGCAGAAAAACAAACAATGATGCAATGACCAAACCTAGATTGTACAAACATTCCAATAAATATATGATGATTACACAAACTAACGCATCTGGACAGTGAGTCTGAGACTATAAGAGGTAGTCATTTCTGCTTCTGGAGTGGGAAAGGAGTGAAGTACCTAGTAGCTAGCCTGTGACAATGTGTAATGGGAAGCATTTTATGATCTAGTCAGACATCCTAGGCAATTATAATTGCAAACCTCACCACAACTTTTTCTATCATATAAGACTTCTCAATGTTTATTCTATAATAAGAGCACTAGAGTATAATTGGAAACTTTATTTCCAACATTATGCTTACAATACAGTGTTGTGGGCAGAACTATATCTTCTTAAATTTCATATATTGAAGCCTGAACCCAGAGTACCTCAGAATGTGACTGTATTTGGAGACAGAGTTTGTATAGACACCATTAAGTTAAAATAAGGTATTTAGGATGGGCCTTAGGGCAACAAAATTGATGTCCTCATAGGAAGGGGATATTAGGACACAGACAGGCATAGGCACTAAGTGAAGACCCAGAAGAGGGTAATCATCTGCTAGCCTGAGAAGAAATCAGTCCTGCTAACTGCTAGTTCTTGGATTTATAGACTCTAGAACTGAAAGAAAATAAATTTCTGTTGTTTAAGACACCCAAGCTCTGGTACTTTGTTCTGGAAGCACTAGTAATCTAATGCAGACAGGAAAACAGATTCAATTTGGTAGAATATTAGTTTTATTTGGAGGGATTTTTCACCAAAAAATAAATGCAGCTTTCTATTCTACTATTAATATATATTGATCCTTTCCAAGAAGTCTATATTATAGTGTTGGAGACTTCTTATATTTCAACTTGAATATGCCTGAAAGATAAAACTCCTCCAATAGAATTTTGAAAGATAAAACTCCTCCAATAGAATTTTAGATCAGTTATGTTTATAGCCATGTGATAATCCCATGCTGAACATAGTCCAGCATATAAATTTTCAGACTATAACAAATATGCTTGTTGTTGTTGTTGTTAGGTGCCATCGAGTTGGTATCCGACTTATAGCGACCCTCATAGGATTTTCAATGGCTAACTGTTTCGGGATTGCCTTGGGAGTGGATTGCCAGGTCCTTCTCCCATTTGTGCAGTGCTGGGAATTGAACTCGCGACCTCAGAGACTGCAGCACAGCACTCTACCAACTGAGCCAAATCCCAGCTCAACAAATATGCTAACAATGCCTTATTCATTTATATATGTATACTTACATTATGTTGTTGTTGTTGTTAGGTGCCGTCGAGTCGAGTCCAACTCATTGTGACCCTATGTACAGCAGATCGAAACACTTGCCGATTCTGGGCCAGGCAAACCATCTTATTTATGTTTAAGCCCATTGTTGCAGACACTGTTTCAATCCATCTGGTGGAGGGTTTTCCTCTTTTGCGTTGACCTGCCACTCTTCCAAGCATGATGTCCTTCTCCAGGGATTGTTCTCTCCTGTCTACATGTCCGAAATATGTAAGACGCAGTTTGGCCATTTTTGCTTCGAAGGAGCACTCTGGTTGTATTTCTTCTAGGACAGATTTGTTGGTTCTTTTGGCAGTCCATGCGAAGTTTTCTAGTTATACATTAAACTAATTGTTCCCAATATTTTCATATTATAGTCACAAAAAATTCATTTTCCAGTCTTTGTGTCATATGACTTGTTGTTGTTGTTGTTGTTGTTAGGTGCCGTCGAGTCGGTATCCAACTCATAGCAACCCTCATAGGGTTTTCAATGCCTGGCTGTTTTGGGATTGCCTTGGGAGTGGATTGCCAGGTCCTTCTCCCATTTTGGGGATGCTGAGAATTGAACTCAGGACCTCAGAGACTGCAGCGCAGCGCTCTACCCACTGAGCTAAATCCCAGCCCCCGTCATATGACTAGCACACAACATTTCTGATCAGCTCATTTTGCATTCTGCTACTGTACTACATTTGCCATCTGCTGGCTCACTACAAAAAATTAACAATCCTTTTGAGCTATCATGCACTGTGGTTTAGTCTTGCTATCTCTTTGAAATACTGACAATACAGATATCCTGTTTTGAATGCCATTGAATAAATCACCAAGTGGGGGTCCAACCATTCTGCCAGGATTGAGTTGTTTCACCATGCTTCTTGGTAACTGGAAATGCATAACTGTGTCCAGCTCTTAATCAGATTCTTCAGTGCCCAAGGTCAATGTATTTATTTTTATGAGCAAGGTTGAACAGGTACAAGTTCTGAGTTTAAGGCAAATTTCTCTGTTTGCTCCTTACAACTACACGAAAGAAACAGCAGGTGAGGAAGGTGACAACTAGGACAATAATGGGGGTCAGTAAAATGCTGAGATAAGAATCCAAGGCACAGTGGATGAAAACATAAAAATTGCTTCGCTTTTTGTGATTCATTTACACTGTCTACAAAAGGTAGAGTGGAGAAAATACTGGATGGAGGTCATTCCCAACTTAATGAGAGGGAATTCAGCATTTAAAGAAATGGAACAATCTCAAAATAAAAACTGCTTCTGGCTTAGTGTGACCCCTAGACACTTTTCAGGAATATCTGGTTTGTGCCTCCTGGGATGAGGCAGCTCTGTAGTCAAATTCTGATTCAGTCACTCTGTTGTTAACCATTGATTTTGAACATGTTACAAATATCTCTCAGGCTCAATTTCCTCATCTACCAAATCAGAGTGATATCCATACATACTTCATAGTAGTTTGTTTTGTTTTATTTTTTGAGACTGAAATGAAATAGACATTAAACGTTGTTTTGCTTAGCCTATTACACCTCCTCTTTATAATATATGTGTGATGAATAGCATACCCACACAGAATTAGGTCTTATTTAGGCTATGCTAGGTAAGAGAATTTATTTACCCTTGGTTTCAGTTTGTTGTTCCAAAAGCCAATGAGCTCAGCATTTTTAGGTCTTCTCATAAAAAATGCAAAGAGCAATTCTCCTATTGTAGGGTTTATTAAGCCAAAAATGTATTCATAAAAACATAAACCATTCTATAGAATTAAAATCATAATAATTCAACACAAATATAAAGAAATGTAAATTTACACATGCAAACAATGTACATGCCTGCAGCCATAGCACTGTGGCATCTGATCCTGTCAGATCTCAGAAGTTAAACAGGATTGAGTCTGGTTAGTACTTGCATGAGAGACCACCTGGGAATACCAGGTGCTGTAGGCTTGGGAGAAGGACCCAAGAATCCACTCCCAAAAAACAATTAGCCATTGAAAACTCTATGAATAGCAGAGGAACACTAACAATACCATTTCACCTGTTGTATGTAGGGTCGCTATGAGTCGTACACCAATTCGGTGGCAACAACAGTGTACATGGTCATAGGAACTGTAGATAATTGAAATATTGACATATTCCTTTTAGAGTGGTTTTGCAGCTAATCATCAATTCCTGTTTGTTACTCTCCTAGAAAATCCAGGTTCATGAAAGAAGAGGTAAAATCTCTGCTGTTTTTTGTTGATTTCTGCATTATCCTGATTCATTATTACAACCAATGATAAATCACCCATGAGAGTCACCATATTAAATATATACCTAATTAGTTCACAAATCAGAAATTGCACAATAACTTCAGCAAATTTGTGATCCTTTGGATTTATATGGTACAAACTTCACCAGATTTCCTTTTCTGGGGGAGAGGGGTTTCACTCTATACCAGCACACACTCATGTGGTGGATTTGTTGTTAACAAAAGCTACTATGAAAACACCTAGAGAAAAATGTCTAGGATGATTTTCTTGTTAGCTTTAAACAATAGAACTTTGAACTCAGAATATACCAGTGCATTAACCATAAAACATTTGTGCTATGGATCCATCTGTCACTAGTTGTAGGAACTCAGATTAAAGATTACTCATTGGATTCCAATCAGGGAGTCTACTCTTTACCTTTTAGTGGTCATTTACTTCTCAATTTTTCCATATGTCTTTGTGCAGATTGCTCATGTATGGTTGCTTTTTTCCAAATTAAAAGTATATATACTAATGTCTAATGATAAGGCCTACCTGGCACTTTCCAATTCTTTCTGAAAGAATTAAGCACATGATGGGTGAATTTTCCTGCCCAGAGATGAAAAACTGCAACACTGATAATCCATAACTGTCCTTTCAGTCCAATCCAAACTGAATAAAGTTACCTGAAATAGTCCAAAATCTTGCTTGAATTACAATAAATTACACCAATTGCTTTGCTTTAATTTGCTCACTTGAGCACTGCACAGAACCCACTTATTCTATACTGGGTCATATTAGGCAATGTCAATATTTTCGGATTGTTGTTGTTGTTAGGTGTCTTCAAGCTGTGTCCAACTCATAGCGACCTTCATTGAGTTTAAAATGGCTAATTGTTTTGGGATTGCCTCAGAAGTGAATTGCCACATCCTTCTCCCATTTTTATGGCTCTGGGAATCAAACCTAGGACCTCAGAAACTGCAGAGCAATGCTCTACCAAGTGAGCTAAATCCCAGCCCACTGTCAAATATAATGCCAGAAAATGAGCCCCCAGGCTAGAAGGCATTAAAGAAACAATTGAGGAAGAGTTGCTTCCTCCAAGTAGAGTCAACCTTAATAAGGGGAATGAAGTAAAGTCTGTGGGACCTCCTTTTGCTCATGTGACATGACTCAAAATGAGAACACAATGGTTGTAACAATAAGCTCAAACATATAAAGATCAAGGGGATGGCACACTGTTGGGTAGTGTCTTGTTCTATTGTAAATGGGGTCACCATGAGTCAGATATGACTTGGATAGCACCCAACAACAAAAAATATAATGTAATATTGATTATAAGATAAATATTTCTGTTTTATGGTCATCTGATGAGCAATCTTAATTCTGTCTGTAACCTTAAATCCTCTCATCTACGTAAGACTAACATATTCATACTTTCTGGAGATTAGAACATGAACATCTTCAGGAAGGCAACATTCTGCCCAGTATATCCCCTAGGGATCTGACTAATTCTTTTACGAATATAGTTCTGGGAGGCCAATTATAGGAAGAAGTATGCACAAAGTATTTTCCTTTCAGTGAACAAACTTTTTAAGATCTATGCAGGGTAATTGAGCTCATTTTGTCATTGTTTCTGAGGGAAATGATTGGCAATAATTTCACTTCATCATTGGTAATGGAAGGATAGTATCATCACTCTCAAAAGCAATCCTAAGTAACAGGTCATCACAAGGTTTTGAAAATATTTTCTCAAAAGAACCACAACATTCTATTAACTGGACTAATTGAAATATATTTTTCAAGTTTTTCTGCAAGTATGTGACTTGCTTGAGAACAATAGCTCACCAGAACTTAATTATCTCTAAAATAGAATATTAATCTTAATTTCCATCAAAAATGTTAAATTCTATCAAATATTATTTAAAAACCCTTACTGAATGTTCAGTTTCAGGGACACAGAATATAAGATATAGGTTGAGTGAGAATCTCTCAAGACCTAAACACTAAACTTCTAATAGTCCATCTGAAGTATGGTGCATATTGTGGCAAAAAAACTATTCATCAAGACTAAAATTTCTGGAATAAACATAAGATATATTTTGTTTTAAAATCTATATGTACCAGGAAACTTTAATTTTGAAAATCAAAAAGAAATAGCAAATCATATTAAAATACTAAGGATTTGAAGTCTAATTCAAACCAGAAGCACATGAAATTCAAATGTGACTCTACTAATCACTCCCCATGCATATGCATAGAATGTTTCAGGAGAAGCTTCATGGTTTGAAGAGAAATTTGAACATTTGAAATGGAACGAGCTCTCCCTTATTACCAACTTCTACCCTGAAGGAATACAATCTGGGAATAAATTTGTGTTAGAAGTTTGACACATCAATATTCCAAAAGTGCATTTATCAGCCTTGTTCCCTTATTCTGATCCTGTTCTACAATTGGAAACAAATACAGAAAATATTGCCCTAATATCTATTGGAATATTTTCCAAATTAAAGTTAAACTTGCAGGTGGATGTGTGGAATGTCTGGAAAAATTTATTTACACTGTTATCATACCCATATGGTAAAAAGTGATGTCTCTTCTCACTTCCTCATCATGCCTAACATTTGTCCAAAAGAAATGTCTTTGAGTTAATTATTGTCCTCCAGGGAATTACCTTTTAAAAATTCAGATATACCTGAGATTATATGACACAATCCTAAAACAAATTATAGCAATGATAATGACAATGAAACAATAACGGCAATTCAAATTCAGTAAGCGGTACCATGTTAGCATAGGGAGAGTGGTTTGATCTTCTCCACAACCCAAACAAAACAGATTGAGGATTTTGATTATAAGCAGCAGAAATCAATTGGCTCATAAATTTCAAAGCACTGTTCATGAAACCACTCTATGTTGAGCACAACGTAAAATAATGTGTAAAAATTTTGATGAAAATAAATTTCTATTTAATGCCTAGCTGTTAGAAGCAATGAAAAACAACATATCCATAGGTAATTGATACTCAGAAGCCAATGTTGGTGACAAGACTTATGATTATCAGTAGTGAAATGGTTTCTTGAGAAGGGACACCGAGAGTAGACAACAAGATCTAGGGTCCAAGTAAGATGGACTATTGAATAGAAGGCTACCTTCACTTGTAAAAACTCATAATTGCTAAAAGGACATGCATTCACAGGATGATGCATCCTCTTGAATACATCTTTCTAGTAAGAAAACATTTCACAACATGGGAGAAATTGCTGCCTTGGCTGAAGAAAGTGGAATAGAGAGGAGAAAATCCTTTTGTGAGATTTCCTAAACACTAGGCTGCAATCAACCAACCTCAGAGTCTGGAATTAAATTACATATACTGCATGAAAACAAAATGAAACAAAAAAATTTAAAGAAATTTTTCATTAAACAAATAAAAGAGGAAGAGATTGAAGGTAGCAGATCTTTCAAACAATTTACCCCTGAAGCAAAATAGTATATTACTGAAAATAAGATCATGCCTTATCAGTAAAACATTCAATAAAGGGTTACAGAAGTTTACGTTGTAACAAATTCAAAAATTTTAAAGCAAAATGTAAAAGTATTATAAGAAGAAACATGTATGCCACTATATTGGGACAGCTAAAATATCTTAGTAAGACACAAAGAAAAATATTTATAAAATGCAGAAAAATACAAAAATCTCAAGGAAAAACATAATACCAGAAGCACATGAACAATAAACTTACTTGAGGCAGATAAATCAGTGCTCAAGAGAAAATGAATTTCTTTTATGCATATTTTAAAAGAAAGGCATAATATATATCGCAAGGTATGAATTTAAGAAGTTAGACATAGCAATAAAATAATCCAAAAGAACAATAAAAAACAATCAAAATAAATGCAGAAAATAATAAATTTGAAGCCATTCCAAATGACAGTAACAACATAGTTGAAAGAAATATCAATAAAAAGAATAGTAATGAAAGAATTTGAGAAATTACAAAGAATCAATATGACAAATAGATAATAGTTTGTTGTTGTTGTTGTTGTTGTTGTTGTTGTTGTTTTGTTGTTGTTGTTGTTGTTAGGTACCATCAAGTCAGGTCTGACTCATAATGACCCTATGTACAACACAACAGAACAATCCCCAACACCGCACCATGCCACAGAAACACTATATCAGTACTTCTCTGCTATGCGTAGAGTTTTCAATGGCTGATTATTTTGGGATTGTTTCAGGAGTAGAGATTGTTTGAATTCTGGGGATCAAACCCAGGGCCTCAGAGAGTGCAGAGTAGCTTTTTACAAACTGACCTAAACTCCAGACCCTAAATATAGATAACAGATAAGTAGGTAAAGATGGTAGGTGGGTAGATAGATAGATAGATAGATAGATAGATAGATAGACAGACAAGAGGGGATTTACAATGGAGATTGACTCACATGTTTATCAAGGCTGAGAAGTTCCATGATTATGATCTGTAAGCTGGAAAGCTAGAAAACCATTGAAACTGTTGCAGTAGTTCAATAATAATAAAATAATAATTAAGAAGCCTTAGACTTGTGGGACAGCTGAGAGGGACTAAGCTTCCAAGTCTGAATGCCTGACTCCTGGAGTTCGGATGCCCAAAAGCAGAACAGAGATTTTCCAGCTCTAGTAGAGAAAGTGCATTTCTTTTCCTCTGCCTTTTGTGTTTTATGTATGTAGGCTCTAAACAGATTGGATATTGCAACTCCACATTGGGTGAAGGCTGATCTTTTCTCAGTGCATTAATTCAAATTCCAGTCTCTTTGGAAAGCACCCACACAGACATACCCAGAAATAATGCTTCTCCAGTTATCTGGGTGGGGCTGGGATTTAGCTCAGTTGGTAGAGCACCTCTTTTCAGTCTCTGAGGTCCTGAGTTCGATTCCCAGCACTGCAAAAATGGGAGAAGGGTGTGGCAACCCACTCCCAAGGCAATCCCGAAACAATCTGTAATTGAAAACCCTACATGGGCGGCTATGAGTCGGACACGACTCCACGGCACCTAACAACAGACAGTTATCTGGGTATCTCTTAACCCAGGCAAACTGACACCAAAAATCATTCATCACAGACACTAAGTGGAGGTGCAGCAGAGATTATAACCGATTACAACTGATGTCACTAATAAATTTGAAAATTTAGAAAAATTGAAAAAGTCCAAAAAAGGAACGTATTGCCAAAAAGTGCTCAAGAATTAGAAAATCATTTTATAGCCCTAGAAACAGTAAAGATATTAAATCATTGTTGTGATCTTTGAAGATTTTCCTAAAAGAAAATGTTAGTTACAAAGGTTTCAATAATTAATATCTAATATATACATGGGCTGGGATTTAGCTCAGTTGGTAGAGTCACATGGGCTGGGATTTAGCTCAGTTGGTAGCATTACAGTCTCTGAGGTCCTGAGTTCAATTCCCAGCACTGCAAAAATGGAAGAAGGGCCAGGCAATCCACTCCCAAGGCAATCCCAAAGTGGTCAGCCATTGAAAACCCTATGAGGGTCCCTATGAGTTGGATACCGACTCGACGGCACCTAACAACAACAACAACAATATATACATGGAAAATATAATTTAAAAATAACATAATAATGGGAAATATTCCTAAACTCATTTTAGGAAGTTAGTATTATATCATTTCAGAATACAAAGGCATGAGATGGAGGAACTCTAATAAATTTTAAGAATATCAGTGATAAAATTCAAAGAGAAATATTAGGCCATTGGATGAATCAATAAATAAAATGCCAATAAAAATATCATGACTAAGATGTGTTTATTCTGAGAATGTAAAATGGCTCCAAATTTATCATCATGATATTTTCATATTAAAAAATAAAAATTATATGATTACGTAAAA
>VMDO01043126.1:0-10107 GCA_007922755.1 Pedetes capensis
CCTGCTATACAAGAATTGCTTGGTAAATTATAGCTAATCTTATTTTTTAAATTGATATTATGTTCACAGTTATACAGTGGCCTGGCCATAGAGCTGACTCTTGAACATATGCTTTTTAAATCCTGGTATTAAGATATTTATTCTGAGGAATAACTTAATAATAACTTTCCAATTCCTCCTTGGGGACACATTCCTTAGTTGACTGAAAGTGGTGAAAGATCTCAGTATAAATGGTTGCTGTGATGGGTTGTCTCTGAAAGGATCCATGAAATGGAGTTTCTAGCCTACCTATTAAGCCTCAGCTCCTAAAAATACCCATTTCCAAAGTGTTACATTTTTTTAAAATCCATTTTTCTCCATGATCTCACATTGGTTTGAAATACTAGCCCACAAGATGATCAGAAACAGGTACCTCAATTTTATAAATCAGAAACCGAAGCTAGAGAAGTAATGTGATTTGCTCAAAGGCACACTGCATGTTAGTAGTGGAAGTGATTTTCGAACTCAGAACTTTTTATTCTAATTCAGTGCTCTTTCACCTGTAAGACCCTGCCTAAATCTCCCAGAGTGAAATGGGGACTCAAATTTGGCCCTTTGCCCATAGGATTGGCCAGGTAATGTGGTATGCATGGAGGAATAGAGTTTGATAGAGACAAAAATCAAGAACCTGATGTAGAGTTGGAAGCAAGGATAGTTTGACCTCTGCTGTCTTGCTGTTTTCTGCTACCTAATTGAGAGTAAAACCCTAAATAATACATTCCTTTTATGTTTATTTTATTTATTTATTTATTTATTTTTTTGCAGTACTGGGGGTTGAACTCAGGGCCTTGCACTTGTATACTCTGCAAGTACTGGACCACTGAGCTGTACCCTCAGCCCTTTTTTTAAATTTTTTTTACTTTTTGAGACCGGTCTTGCTAAGTTATGCAGATTGCCTCTGGTCTCAAACTTGTGATCCTCCTGCCTCCACCTCCCAAGCCACTGAGATTACAGGCGTGTGCTACTGCGCCGGGCTACTATTTTGTCTATTTTGTGAAGAAGACAGAGGATTAGGGGGAAGGGATCAGTGTGGGATGAGTCTCTGCAGAACAGAAAGCCCAGGCTGTGAAATAGGCTAAATCTTGGAGCAGCTACAATAGATCCCCAGCATTGAAAGAGGCTTTAGATTTGGGATCTTTGGTGTGGTACAGTGAAATCCCCATCACCCCTCTTAGTTGTGCTTCCTCAGCCATCTGACAATCACCCACATATTCTTTCCAGCTCTGTATCATGCTCCAAAGTTTATTGCATTCATTATGAAGGCTCAGTGCTTCATGTCTGGGAAAATGATGGGGCTGGGCTGGTGCCTCTACATAATTATGGTACTTAGGTAGATTAAGGACAAGAGGAAGACCACCAACTAAATATTAGATATTAGACAGATACTAGACAAAGATTTCAAAGGCTTAACAAGTCATGTGGGCCAGGGTTTAGCTCAGTTAGTAGAGCATTGCTTTGAGCTCTCCTAGGGTCTGGGTTCAATCTGCAGCACCTTAAAAATGGGAGAAGGACCTGATAGCCCACTTTTAAAGTAATCCCATAACAATCAGCCATTGAAAACTCTATGAATAGCAGAGAAGCACTGACATAGTGCTGGACATGGCACAGTGTTGGGGAGTACTTTGTTCTGTTGTACATATGGTCACTGTGAGTCAGACATGACTTGATGGCACCTAACAATAACAGTAAGTCATGTGTTCTTTCTCTCACCCTCTGCTTGTCACCTGGGATCTGTCTCTATCAGATCAAGTAAACAAACAAACATACAAAAAAAAAAACAAATTTGGCATACTGGAGGATGCTTCATCTGGTGCAGCCTGAGTCTTACCACATATTAGGATTCTGCTTCCTAAGAAAAGGCCTCTGCATTGAGTAGAGTCCTGACTTGGCACTTCACTTTGCTTCTGGCTATGACCATGCCTCCAAGAACAAGAAGGTAAGGACTAGTATTGACTTTTGCCTGAAGCCAGGTACAGAAATCAAGCAGCTCACAGTGCCTTGGCATGGCCATGCAGAGCAAAGTCAACCTTGCAGAATACATTTGGTTGTGTCACATGAATTACTGTTATATAATAAATGCACAAGAACGGAACTCAGCTGGTCTTTTAACAATGTCATTTAGTTTTCCTTCTTCTTAAACTAGGCAAACTTTTATAAGCCTCTGAAAGGTTTGATGGAATCAAGGAAATCCAATATTTCCCAAATCTTCCATGCAGTGATGAGTCAAGGGTAGGAATGATCATCACATTGAACCCAATTAGGGAGGCCTCATTTGTTTTAAATCCTCCAGGTTACCTTGTTGTCTTACCAGGTAGGCATGGGTCCTATGGATATATCAAATTGGTCAAAATTATTTTAAAAAACCTATTATTATTTTCTATTAAATGATATGAGATACATTCTGACTGGTTATGATTCTAAGCTTAAACCCCTTTATCAGCCAGGTCTAGATTGAGAGTTCTTGGGGAAGTCTCTCATCTCTGACCCCTTTATATATCCCAGAATTGAAAACTACTTGGTTCACCTTAGAGAAAATAAATAGAAAGTATTTAAATGTGTAGGTCTTCCAATGCACTCAGATTCCTCCTCATAAAAACACAACATGACTTGCTCCCAGTAGTAGTAGTGATCAAAAAATAGTTGGGGACATGGTTTTAGGTGGGAAGAGACAGCAGCTCTAGCATTCCAAACATTTATTTTTGAAAAAGTGGCACTTTAATTTCAATGATTTGTCCTGAGATCTTTTCATCCTAAACCTGGGAGAGGCTCAGGCTTTTGTCTTTTATAAAGATAGTTTTCTTTTTAACAGGGGAAGGAAGAGAGGATGAGTAGTAGTGAAACCCTGTTAAGAGAGAACAATTGATAATTTAAGAGCCAGAGACATAATTTTGGGTTTTTATAGACTAAATAACTTAAGATCAAGGAGATGGAAGAGTTCATATTACCAGGTTTCACTGTAGGTTCTCCACATGGAACTAGTGTAATTCACAGTGATGTAGTGCTGTGGGAACATGGAACTTAACAGGATATATTGATGCTATACAGCTGATGTGTTTCAACTAAATCCTTTAGGGTTTAAGCTCTGCTAGTTAATATGATGGCATATAAGAAATAGCTAAAGAATTTGTCCCCATCACTTCTGTGTACCCCTCTTGAAGGTCAGAGTCCTAGTTTCCACTAGCATTTTGGCCATGCTGGGCACGAGGTGAGTAATTTAAGACAGGAGAAAAGAAAGGTCACATAATTGCTCTGAATCACTGTGTACCTCATTCATCTTTATATTCTAAGTGCTTGGAACAGGCTCTATCTTATAGTAGGTGCTCATGAAATGTTTACTGAGTAAATGAATACTTAAATGGGTATTTCTCAGTAGTCTCATTTCTCTAATTTTGCTTTCGTTGCCTATGCTTTTGGTGCCATATCCAAGAAATCACTGCCAAGGCTAATATTAAAAAAAAAACTTTTCTTGGAGAAAGGGGACCAGTGAGAGTGGGGAAGAGGGGCAAGTGAGGGTAATGGGAGGTAAATATGATCAAAATATACTATACATGTGTATGAAAATGTGTACATTATATATGTGTATGAAAATGTGAGCCCATTATTTTGTGAGTTGATATGTTATTGTTGTTAAGTACTATTGGGTTGGGTCTGACTCATGCTGACCCTATGTACAACAGAACAAAACAGTCTCTGACACTGTGCCATGCCCAGTACTATGTCAGTGCTTCTCTGCTATTGATGGTATTTTTAAAGGCTGATTGTTTCATGAGTGGGTTTGCCAGGTCCTTCTCCTGGTTTTGTGGAATGGGGATTGAACCCTGGGCTACAGAGAATACAGTGAACTAAACTCCAACCCCACAATTAGTATACATTAATAGAAGCTTTTTTCTCTGTTTTCTCTTGTAGGAGCTTTACAGTTTCATGTCTTTAATTCATCTGTGTTGACTTTGTGCATGGTCTAAGACAGAGGTCCAATTTCATTCTTTTTCCATGTGGAAATATACTCTTCACTTCTCTTCTCTTCTCTTCTCTTCTCTTCTCTCCTTCTCCTCCTCCTCTTCCTCCTCCTCCTCCTCCTCTTCTTCTTCTTCTTCTTCTTCTTCTTCTTCTTCTTCTTCTTCTTCTCTCTCTCTCTCTCTCTCTCTTTTCCTTCTTCAGTACTTGGGGGTAAAACTCAAGGTCTGAAACATACTTTGTGAGTGCTGTACCACTAGGCTGGACCCCAGTACATTTTTTATTTTTATTTTAAGTAAGAGTGTCACTAAATTATACAGGTTGCCTATGACCTTGTACTCACATTCCTCTCACCTCTGCTTCCTAAGTCACTGAGGTTAATACAGGTGTGCACCATTGTACCTAGCTAAGTACAATTTATTAAAGAAACTATTCTTTTTCCTCATTGTGCATTTTTGCCTTTCTTATTGAAGAAATCAGAAATGTAGAAGTAAAATTATCTGTTTAACTATCACATGACCATATATGTAGAAAATTCTAAAGACTTAAAAACAGTAAAAACTAACAGACGAATTCAGTAAAGTTGCAGAACACAGACAGCAAAATCAATAGTGTTTCTTTATGCTGAAAATGAATTATCTGAAAAAGAAATTCTGAAAAGAATTCTATTTGCAATAATATAGAAAATAATAAAGTACTTATGAGTAAATGCAGATAAAGAGTTGAAAGATTTGTACACTGAAAACTATAAAATATTAATGAGAGAAACAAAAAAGACAAATATATGGAAAACACTCTATGTATATGGCTTGGAAAAAAGTTAACATTGTCAAATAGTCTATACTACTCAAAAGGGTCTACAGATTCAATGCATATGTCTACCAAAAGCATAATAGTATTTTTTATAGAAATAGAAAAAAATCCCCAAAATTTATATGGAATCACAAAATCCTGAATATCCAATGCAATCTTGGGCAAGAAGAATGAAGTAGGAGGAGCCTGATTTCCCAATTTCAAAATACAGTACAAAGCTACAATAATAATTTAACAACAGCCTATTGTTGGCACAGAAACAGACATTCCAGTCAAGGTAACAGAATAGACAGCCTGGAATATATCCACACATTTACACTAAACTGATCACTTTTAGAATAATAATCTACCCAAAGTTGCAACCATTTTCTCTTGGCTCAAATGAACCCAGTTATTTTTACAAATTGAGGCTTTTTCCCAGAAGAACCTAGAACATGAACTTGGCCTGGCTTGGTCACAGGAAAAATGGGTCTGAAGTTATTGCATGGTTTTTCCAAATTTAGAGGGCTTCAGAATCACCTGGAAGGCTTTTTAAAACACATATGGCTGCTCTCCAACCCTAGAGTTTCTGAGTGGGTAGGTGGGGATATGAATTTACATTTCTTTCAAATTTCCAGATGATGCTGTTGCTGCTACTGGGGATCACATTTGGAGAACCACTGTACTAGAAGGTTATAAGGTCAGCTGGGGTATCTCTTCCCACTACAGCTGAGATTCCTTGATGTCTAACTATACACTCAGCCCAGACCCAATAATGAGGATAAACCCTAACCTAAGTTTGCAGCATCACCTCCTTGGTCATTCAATGTGCGGCCATTTCATTGTTGACCTAGACTCTGTCTTAGGGCCCTGTCTCCTTTTCACATGTTTTACAGCTGCTTTTTAGAATTCTTTGCCTTGTTTTATGATGTACTAGAGCTACCTCACAAACATGGGTCAGAACCAACCATACATATCTCTTTCCAGCTGCATGTTCTGTTGTGGAAATGTTTACATAAAAGAAATTGGAAAATCCTACAATTAGGGAAATTTTTGCCACACCTTCAGCCTCTTTTTATTTTTAACTTACAGGTAGGGTCTTGCTAGATGTGAAGGCTACCTTGAATGTCAAACCTGCAATCTTCTTGCATCAGCTTCCAAAGTAGCTGGGATTACAGCATGTCCCATGGCACCCAATTTATAGAGCTGTTTCTAACATTCGTTTATTATGCTCTTAATGTTCAGTGGTGAGGGTCCCTTTTTATTTCTCATAATATTACTTTTATTTGTTTTCTGTTTTAATATGGTTAGAGAGTTATCAATTTTATTTATTTTTTCCAAAAAACCAGATTTTGGTTTCCTTGATTTTTCTCTATTGATTTTTTCTTTAATTTCTGTCCAAATTTTAATTATTTATTTTCTTCTGCATATTTGAATTTAATTTTTCTTAATTTTCTAGTTTCCAGGGATGGAGCTTTATTTTTTATTAGATCATTCACCTTTACTATCATTACATGCTATACATTTCTTTCTAATTTTGATAAATCATATTTTAATTTTAATTTAGTCCAAATACTTTTCACTTCCTCTTGAGACTTCGTATTTGGCTTGTGTGTTATCTAGAAGTATATTCTTTAATCTCCAAGTATTTTTATAGTGTTTTGGCTATCTTTCTGTTTTTGATTTCTATTTTAATTCCATTGTGATAACAGGCCTAGGTCACTTCAAAATCACTCTGGTTCCTTGAAACTCTAACCCTCAATCAAAGCTGATAATGGCAGTTGTGTCATGAGATGGCTGGGCCTGCAGAAGGGCTGAATTAAGAAAAATGTGGTGGCGGTAGATAACTTTGTAAATGGTCCCTAGATAACTTTGTGAAAGGTCAAATTCAGGGAATTCCTGCAAAGGGTTAAACTCTGGGAAATGCAAACTTACTTTGTAGCCCCACCCTTTTACTGTAAAAAAGTTTCTGCTTCTGTAATTCTGCTTCTCTGTCCCCTACCCTATAAAGCCCTATAAAGCCCCTAACCAATGTGAGTTAGATGCTGCTTTCTGAAACCACACTCCCAGGACTGAAAGTAGCCTGGTGGCTGTTCTAAATAAACTTTTCTGCTCCTGATCCATTTGTTTGTGTCTTGGAGTATCTTTTTTGGGTCTAGCTGCTGGGTACAACACCATTTGTTCTGAGAACATATTTTATATGATTTCTACTCATTTAAATTTGTTAAGATTTTTTTTTTTACCCAGAATGTGATACATCTTGGTAAATACTCCATGTTATATTGACAATAATATATATTCTGCTCTTATTGGATGAATTATTCTATAAATGCCAATGAGATCCATTTGACTGATGGGGTATTGAATTCTTGTCATTATGAGAAAATACCTAAGAAAAACAATTTGAATGGGGAAGATTTATTTTGGCTTTTGGTTTCAAAAGTCTCAGTCCATGGTTGTTGGCTCCATTGTTTTGTGGCCTGTGATGAAGCAGTATATCATGGAAGAAGATTGTGGTGGAGTACAGCTCTTCATCTCATGGCTCTAGGAGAAGAAAGAGAAAAAGGAAGAGGCTGGGGACAATATATGCCTTTCAAAAGCATGCTCTAGTTACCTACTTCTTCCACCAGGTCATACCTCCTAATAGCCCATTCGGTTACCACTCTCATGATTTAATCACCTCTCAATAGCACCACAATGGAAGAAGGAAGTAACAATACACTCCCTAGGCAATCCTGAAATAGTCAGCCATTGAAAACCCTATGAGGGTTGTTATGGGTTTACAGGACTCCATAGCACCTAACAGCAACAACAACAGCAGCACACTCCCTGGGGATCAAGACTTAAATATATGAGCCTTTGGAGACATTTAATCTAAACTATAATGGGCACACACATATCAGTGACATGTTTTCTTCAAGAATTTTGCCTTTTATTATCCTATAATACCTCTCTTTATCCCTGATAACTTCTCCTGTTCTGAAATCTGCTTTGTCTTAAGTTGACATAGCTACTTCAGCTTTATATGTTTAGTGCTATCAAGCTGTATGTTTCTGCATCCTTCTATTTTTGATATATATTTGTCTTCATACATAAGTGGGTTTCTTATGGCACCATGAAGTTACGCCTTGCATTTTTATCTACTCTGAATTTCTTTCATTTAGTTTTGTATTTAGATCAAGGACGTGTAAAGTGATTATTGATCTTTTGTTGTTGTTGTTGTTGTTAGGTGCCGTCGAGTCGGTATCCGACTCATAGCGACCCTGTATACAACAGGTGAAACACTATTGTCAGTGCTTCTCTGCTGCTCATAGGGTTTTCAATGGCAGGTTGATTTTTGGGAGTGGGTTGCCAGGTCCTTCTCCCAAGCCTACAGTATCTGGTGTTCCTTGGCGGTCTCCCATCCAAGTACTAACCAGGCCTGACCCTGCTTAGCTTCCAAGATCTGAAGGGATCGGATGCCACAGGGCTATGGCTGCAGGCTCATTGATCTTTTAATTGCTATCTACTATATTCATTACTGATTTTCTATTCATTGTCTTTGTATTTTTCTCCTCATTCTTTTTCTGCCTTCTCTGGTTTCAAAGGATCTTTTAAATAAAATACTTTTTAATATTTCAAATATTAAGACACTAATATAAAATGTAGGCTGGGATTTAGCTCAGTTGGTAGAGTCTCTGCAGTCTCTGAGGTCCCAAGTTCAATTCCCAGCACCGCATAAACGGGAGAAGAACCTGGCAATCCACTCCCAGGGCAATCCCAAAAGAGTCAGCCACTGAAAACCCTATGAGGGTCTCTATGAGCCGGATACCGACTTGATGGCACCTAACAACAACAATAACAACAATATAAAATGTATTACCTTGACAGTACTTCACTATAAGGAATTTCATACCTAAATTTGCTGACACTATTTTGGTTTACTTATGGCTACCTACAATAATGGGACCACAGCCTAATGGAATCAGTCAGATGAACATTTGTATGCAAATATGATTGTTAAAGCAAATTAATGGTAATATGAATTATAAGGATATTCCTTTAGTAGAAATGAAACTTAAAAGTATTTCTGCATATACCCTCATTGTAGTTTTGGAAGTGTAGTATCTTGTTCAAAGTTTAAATAGTTTGAATAACTCACATAATCCTATAAAAAGCACAACTATCTGCCTTTTAACAAATAGTCATTGTAAAAAATTACACTTACAGAGTGAAAAGTAAAATGAATACATAGAATTTCAAATTCAATTTAGGAATCATTGACCCATAGCAATATAGACCAGCTATCTTTTGAACTTCCATCATTAGCACCAATAAAGACTCAGCAAATTACCTTTATTCCCGTATCTCAAAACAATCCTGAAAATCCTTAGTAAAGTTTTACTAGTCACAGACCTTAAATATTCATGTTGTTTTCTTTGTCATATTGAAAATAAGTTCACAACTTTTTCTGGATATTCTTTACAAAATCTTATTAACATTCCTGGCATTATCCCCAATTATATAATTGCACAATCACATTATGTCATTTTACACAATAACTCTGTATAGGCTTCAAATCTAGAATTAAAGATAAATTATGACAATTTTCAGTTCAACCAAAGTTGATTCCAACCCATCTTAAAGATTCTCAACACCCTGAAGATTTATCACAGAATAAAATTAAGATTAGATGATAAACAAAGACAATACAACTTATGTTTAAAACAAAATTTAAGCAAGTTAAAGTCTGTCATTCTATCAGGAGTCCTATGTCTGTGCAGACTTTACCTCAAGACTCTAATGAGATGTGCAAACAAATATAAAACCTCTACTAGTGGTTTGTCTGGAGGCTTGCCTTTTTTTCTTACAGAGCTTCTTGATGACAACCATAAGCACAGTCAGTGATCTTTTTTTTTAACTGATAGATAAAAAGGATTGAGAGACTATGGGTTTAATTTCATTTTATAAGGAAGGGTGCATTTACTTGAAAAAGAAATATGACATCACAAACACACACACTTCATGGGAGGAGTATATTTACGAATATAGTATCATTGTGAATGCTCAAGGAAAAGTGATCCTTAGTTATGATTAAAATGTGCAGTGTTAAAATTATTTAAAGAAAAACTTACTAATTATTCACTATGTAATTTCTGTAAAATTAGTTTTTCAATCACAGTAATCCACATAACCATTATTGTTACATAGTACTGCAACAAGCCAACAAACATTTAAATGCACTTCACATCAAGAGTATGTAAACTTTATTTTTTCCTCTTGAAGCTTTCAGAAAATAGGGAACTATTTCAGCAGTCAATCTGCTCGCAACCTCTGAATGCA
>VMDO01043127.1:0-10107 GCA_007922755.1 Pedetes capensis
GATCCCGTCAGATCTCAGAAGCTAAGCAGGGTCAGGCCTGGTTAGTACCTGGATGGGAGACCACCTGGGAACACCAGAAGCTGTAGGCTTGGGAGAAGGACCTGGCAACCCCCTCCCAAAAATCAATCTGCCATTGAAAACCCTATGAACAGCAGAGAAGCACTGACAATAGTGTTTCCCCTGTTGTACAGAGGGTCGCCATGAGTCTGATACCAACTTGATGGCACCTAACAACAACAGCAACAAGACAAAACTACAAAGGATAAAATAATTTCCAGACCAAACTATTATTCAAATTTGTGAAAGAGAGGTATTATTTCACAATCCACCAGCCATATTTTTATTTTTGTATCAGAAAGCCATCCTGAACATTAAAACTTTGAAGAAGATTCTCTATTATTTTGCTTGATATGATAGATCTTGGCCACTAAACAAAAACGAAGTAAAAACTGCCCAAGGGATTAAATCAAAATTGAATATTTCGGAGGAATTCCAAGCCTTGCAAGATGAAAAAGGTGGTTTTGGCCAAAAGTATAACTTATTTAAGAGCAGAGAGTTGAGGGAGGTAGCTTGCTGTACGCTTCTAGTGTGCTGCTCTTTATCACTAGGCATTGCTATAATATTATATGAGCATGTACTATTATTTAGCTAACCAGCAGCATTTTGGAAGACAAATGCTGGTTCTAAAAGTAGGAATGATAATAGCTAATGCTTATGGAGTACTTAACATATGGCAGGCACTGTACTAAGCACTTTAAATGAGAAATTCTCCTAATTGTCACAATAATTATAAGAGATACTATCCAATATTATCTCTATCTTATAGGTTTCATTAGTGACAACAAAATGAAGGTTCAGAGAGGTGAAATATGTCATCAAAGATCTTAGTGCTTATAAGTAGCTAAGCGCAAATACAAAACCAGTTCTGCCTTAATTGGGGAACATCCCAGCATTCAATCCTTGGAACTTATTTCTGTTCTCACTCCAGTCTCATGGCTCTACATAACTTCTCCATGAAGATGACCACCATTTGTGGATCCATAGCCTAGACCTCTCCATTGAACTACAATTCATATGGCAACCAACTATTTCATATCTCCACCTGGATATATAATAGACATCCCAAACTTCAAATATAAAAATGATCATCATCATTTCCTCCAAACCTGTTCCTCCTGTTTCTCCTACATGTTAATTGATCATAACTCCTTTTTCTATTTTCTCAGGCAGAAAAAACTGGAGTGATTTTGAATTCTCTTGCTCTTACATACTACATCCAATGTACTAGCAAAGTACTACTAGCTCAGCCTTCAAAATATATTCAAAATCCAATTACTTTCTATCAACTGACCATCACAACTCTGATCCAAAATATTGTTCTCTTACTTGGGTTACCCTGGGAGAAGGGCCTGGCAATCCACTTCCAAGGCAATCCTGAAACAGTCTGCCATTGAAAACCCTATGAGGGTCGCTATGAGTTGGATACCAACTCGACAGCACCTAACAACAACTTGGGTTACTCTAAGAACCTTAATGCATGCTTGGCCTCCTATAGTCTGT
The DNA here is from genome assembly GCA_007922755.1 of Pedetes capensis. NCBI lineage: Eukaryota > Metazoa > Chordata > Mammalia > Rodentia > Pedetidae > Pedetes > Pedetes capensis. The sequence continues at coordinate 1,561 of VMDO01043127.1, forward strand.
TCTCAACACAAGGGTAAGGATGATCTTTTTTAAATGTCAAGCATGAATATATGTTATTAAATTAAACAAACAAAATGTCAGGCATGTTATTCCTCTCTTTGAAACCCTCAAGTAACTTTATATCTCACTGTTAAAGCCTTTGTTAGGGCTTTAAATGTCCTACACTATCTGTAACACAATCCCCCAAGGATTTCATCTTTCCTTTCAGGAATTTTTGTCTATATTGCCTAATTAAGTATCCTCAGTATCTTAGTAATAATTCTTTGCATATAGTAAAGTGATCAACAAATATTTGTTGGATGAGTGAGAAATAATGTGGCTCTAAAACCTGTCCTTTTCATCAATACCTTCTATGCATGTATGAGTGGCTCTATGAGTTCAAGGTGGTAGCTAGATTTTTCAGAGTGGCCCTTATATACAAGCCCTACTTGTGGACCAGTAGATGACTTTCAGCTCCTCTAAAGATGACTTGGGGATTTAGCTCAGGAAACACCCTGATTCTGAACCAGCAGCTGCAAAATTAATTGGTATGGGTATTTTATAGTAAGAATAAGCCAGAAAAACAAAACTCCTTTTCCAACTTAGAGACCATTGTTAATTATTTGAGGATTTTTTTAGAATTAAAAAAAATCTAATAAAAGCCATGTTGAAAATTTCCCATGGACATGTAACATTTATTTTTACTTCAACCTTTCATTGCAAATACATTTTTTTCACCAACATAAAAGGTGACTGACTATACAAATGGAATTCACCAGATGAAACACATAGGAATAAAACTGACTACATTTGTGGAAAGAGATGATGGTAAACCTCAATCAAAAGTCAGAACAACACCAGGTGCTGATTGTAGATCAGACCATCAAATGCTCATATGCAGGTTCAAACTGAAACTAAAAAACAAGTGTACGAGAGACAAGGTATGACTTTGAGTATATTCTACCTGAGTTCAGAGACCAACTCAAAAACAAGATTTGATGCATGGGACAGTAATGATCGAAGACCAGACAAGTTGTAGCATGACATTAAAGACATCATTGCTAAGGAAAGCAAAAGGTTATTAAACAGACAGGAAAATAAGAAGATACCAAATTATATGTCAAAAGATACTCTGAAACTTCCTTTCGAATGTTGAGCAGCTAAAGTAAAAGAAAGACATGATGAAGTTAAAGAAATTAACAAAAGACTTCAAAGGGCAGCTAGAGAAGACAAAATCAAATATTATAATGACATATGCAAAGAGCTGGAGATACAAAACTAAAAAGAACATGTTCTGTTTTCCTCAAACTTAGAAGAATTGAAGAAAAATTCAAGCCTCAAGTGGCAATAAGTAAAGGATTCTAAGGAAGAATATTATATGACACAGGAAACATCAAAAGAAAATGGAAGGAATACACAGAGGCATTATACCAAAAAGAACTGGTGGATGACCAACCATTTCAAGAGGCTGCATATGATCAGGAACTAATGGTACTGAAAGAAGAAATGGAAACTGCCTTGAAGAATTAGATAAACATCAGGCTTCAGGAATGGATAGAATCCCAATTGAGATGTTTCAACAAACAGATGCAACACTGGAGGTGTTCAATAGTCTAGGCCAAGAGATTTAGAAAATAGCTACCTGGTCAAATAACTGGAAGAGATCCATATTTTTGCTTATTCCCAAGAAAGGAAATCCAACTGAAGGTGGAAATGATTGAATGATATCATTAATATCACATGCAAGTAAATTTTTGCTAAAGACCATTCAAAAGCAACTGCAGCAGTACATTGACAGGGAATGGCCAGAAAATCAAGCCAGATTCAGAAGAGGGCATGGAAACAGGGACATCATTGCTGGCGTCAGATGGATATTAGCCATAAACAGAGATTACCAGGAAGATATTTATCCATGTTTTATTGACTATACAACAGCTTTTGAGTATGTGGATCACAATAAATTATGGATAACATTGCAAAGAATGGGAACACCAGGGCACTTAATGTACTCATGAGGAATATGTACCTGGACTAGGAGGCAGTCGTTCAAACAGAACAGGGAAAGACTGCCTGGTTTAAAGTCAGGAAAGGCATGTGTCAGGGCTATATCCTTTCACCATATCTCTTCAATCTCTATGCTGAGGAAATGATCCAAGAAGCTGGACTTTATGATGAAGAATACAGTATCATGATTGGAGGGAGACTCATTAACAACTTGTGTTATCAGATGACACATCTCTTGCTTGCTGAAAGTGAACAGGATTTGAAACATTTACTGATGAAGATCAAAGAAGACAGCCGTCAGTATGGATTGTGCCTCAACATTAACCAAACAAAAATCCTTACAAATGGGTCAGTCCAAGTTTTTGCTTTACTTGGCTCTACAATCAACGCCCACAGAAGCAACAGTAAAGAATTCAAAAGACACTCTACATTGGGAAAAGCTGTTCCAAAAGACCTCTTTAAAGTGTTGAAAGGTAAAGATGTCACAGTGAAGATGAAGGTGTGCCTGACTCATGCCATGGTATTTTCAGTTGCATCATATGCTTTTGAAACCTGGACAATGAATAAGGGGGACAGGAGAAGAATTGATGCTTTTGAATTATGGTGCTAAAAATGAATACTGAATATACAATGACCTGCCAAAAGTACCAGCAGATCCATCCTAGAGGAAGTGCAACCAGAGCGCTCCTTGGAGGCAAGGATGGCTAGACTGCATGTTATATATTTTGGACATGTTGTCAGGAGGGACCAACCCCTGGAGAAGGACACTATGTTTGGGAGAGTGACAGGTCAACAAAAAAAAGGAAGACTCTCAACTACATGGATTGACATAACAGCTGCAAAAATGGGCTTGAACACAAAAAAGATCATTTGCCTGGCACAGAACTGGGGAGTGTTTTGTTCTGTTGCACATAGGGTCACTATGAGTCGGACTTGACTTGAGGGTATCCAACAAGAACAACAACTATAGAGATGACCTCTGGTAATAATTGTTTACTTTCTGCAAATAATTGTTTACTTTCTGCAAAAAAAAAAAAAAAAATTCTAAGCAACTGATGTATACCAATGGTTGGTTGCACACACTAAAGGAGGGAAATTATATAATATATAATATAATTTGGATATGTCTGTAAATTATTATTCTTCCCAAGAATGTCATTAATTCCAATTTGCTCTGTCCCATGTGTTAGCTCTTATGAGAAGAGAACCTTAACTGCTGAATACCAGTAAAAAAAAGAAAGAGAAAAAAAAAGTAAAAGTGGATATGGTAAAGTCTAGCTCAGAGTGTGTTACCTAAAGACTATTAAATTTTGGCCAAATAAATTGTGAAACATTCACATGTTAGATATTTAAAAATATTTGACAAGTGTCAGTGTAGTGGTTCAGGCCTGTAATACTGGCACTGAGGAGGATGAAGCAGGAGTATCTTGAGTTCCAGGCCAGCCTTGGCTACATAGCTAGAGTCTCTCAAAAGAAAAAAAAAATATGAAACTAGATGACATAAAATGTCTGTGGTGTAACATTGGTTTGGCTTAATGCTACCTGCATACATATTTTAAATTTGGACTAATGGTTTCTCCATACATAATGAACTGTAACTTGAAAGTAAATACACTATAACCTAACCTAAGGGTATACTCTTCTAACAAGTAGCTGTGTCTCAGACAATCATAGTAGCTAAACCTCTAGCCATTCAGAGGCTGAAAGCTGCCAAAACATGTCCATATAAGCCAAATAACAACTGCAGCAATCAAGTTGTTTGTGTATGTAACTTCCATTTCTTCATAAAGATACCCTGCATATGTGCTGAGAGGGGAGCATTCTGATCTGTTTTTGGCTCAGACTGCTGTTGAATTCATGAATTGTCTCCCTCCAAAATCAGGCCCTCCGTGTTAACCACATGCTGTATCTCAGCCCATATAAATTGTTTCTTTTCTCAAATAAACTCTGCTAAATTTAATTTGTCTAATTTTTTCTTTCAACAATGTTTACTTGAGAAATCAGGTTAAAAAAGAATATGTAGCTTGATATAAATTTTTGTGGTGTTTTATTTTATTGAGATATTAATTCTGTGTTCTCCTCTCTTACTATCCTTTCTCCTATTAAAGCAAGTATTCCAGACTTCAGATTTCTGTAAAGCAAAAAGCAAATGCTACTTAGAGACAATATAGATTCTCCTTGTCTTTTGAAATGAGAAAAGGTGAACTGGAAGAACAATTTCTCAAAATTTAGATATCTGATTGAGTGACTAGCTAAGATTCCTATCTTGCTCTGTAACAAAGCCCATGATGGTGACTAAATCCTTGAAAGGCTACACCTGAGTGCAGTGGCTGCCAGATTCACTTGTTTGATTCCTGATTCTTGGTTGCTAAGGGCAGTACAGAAATATTAGTCACCAGATCTGAAGAGAAGATGGCACAGAAGAGAATCCTAGCAATAAATCAATGTGGATAGGTAACCAAACAATTTGAAGTAATTATAGTTATTTCCATATAACAACAACCCTAGAAACTTTATATAACCATGGATAGTGGTTTTCTGATCTCCTGCTAGCATCCTCCATTACATGAGCCAGAGAGTAAGGGACTGTTGATGTGATCCATGAAGGGGGAAATAGATCTACAGGGGCAAGAGAGAATTATCTAGCATAGTAACATTAATGTGCAAGCAATTCCACCATTATGTTATAAATATTTCCAAATTTTAAAAAATTTACTATAAGAGTACTAAACATAGAGCTTAAAACTTCAACCTTTGGTACTATGTGATGTATCTAGAACTATTATTATGAATACTTCAATACTTTTATTCATTCACTAACGTTTTTTAAAAACTGGGAATTGAACCCAGGGCCTGGTCTATGCTAGCCAAGTGCTCTACCACTGCTCTACCACTACATTCACAATCCCCTATTAACTCTTTTAACTAAACTTCACTGAGTACTGAGTTTGTATGACGCATTAAGAAAGTCTGTGTGACACATATAAAGACAAATATGACACAGTTATCGGTCCTCCAACAGCTTATGATTTAATATACAACATGTGAACAAGTGCAATTAAGTATTATATATGTACTAAGTATTATATATGTATGTAAGAGGATGTTAAAATGGGACTGTCAGTTTTTTCTGAGGCTTCAAGAACGTAAAGTGCCAACCATTCCACCTTAAAACAGAAAACCATTAAAAGTAGAAATTCTCAATAAAGGGGAAGAAGGGCTACTTCTGTGGCTCTCAAATTTCCACTCATTTCTAAGTCAGAAAGAAAAGCTGGAGTATACAAGATTTTGAGAAAGTATTTGGTATGCTATGAGTGGACACTGCTTTTAGTCAACTTTGACATATGACCCCTAGAGATAGAAGTCTAAGGGGTTACAGTAGACTTGTTTCTCACTCACATCTGAAGAAGTTATTCATTCAGTACTTGAGTTGTTGTTGTTAGGTGCTGTTGAGTTGGTGGCTGACTCAGATCGACCGTATGTACAACAGTCAAAACAGTATTGTTAGTGCTTCTCTACTATTCATAGGGTTTTCAATGGCTGATTGTTTCTTGAGAGTGGGTTGCCAGGAGAAGGTTGTTTTTTGAGAGTGGGTTGCCAGGTCCTTCTCCCAAGACTACAGCAGCTGGTGTTCCCAGAGGGTCTCCCATCCAAGTAATAACCAGGCCCAACCCTGCTTAAGCTTCTGAGATCTGATAGGATCAGGCCACAGTTGGTATGGCAGCAGGCATTAAGTACTTAGACAGCACTTACCAAATAAAGGCACTACTCAAAGTACCAGCAAACATAGTGATGAGCAAAATAGACAAAAACTCTCCCTTCATGAGCCAACATTCTAGTGGAATCCAAAGAGCAGGACATTTTGGCTGGCTAACTACAAAAATGAGTTTTGGATTTGGTCAAAGTCTGCAACTGCAAATGTGTGAGGAAAAGCCACTCTATGGGTGTTTCTCTGGGTAATACATGGGCTACTGAAGAGGGTCACATAAGATAAAGAAACTTCTTTAGAAAGAAGCTGGCAGTAATAAAAATTACTGCAGACTTTTCCATATCAACATTGAAAGCTAGAAAGGAATGGTCACAGGTGATTCAAATATTAAGAAAAAACAATCTCCAGCCTAGACTAATACATCCAGCAAAATTATCATTGATAATAGATGAGGAATATAAGACATTTAATGACATTGAAGCTTTTAAATGATATGCAACAACCAAACCAGCACTGGAGAGGATAATAAATAAATTACCACATCCAGGAGAGTTAAGACAACCCTACAAAGGAAATCAAAGAACCGGTTAACTGAGATGAATCCAACACAAGAAAGGTCCAAAGCAAACATGAATCATAAATCAGTAACAGGTAATGATTGGATAAATGACAATAAGTGCTCCTCAATAATCTCTATTAATGTAAATGGTCTTAACTCACCAATTAAGAGACAGAGATTGGCTAATTGGATCAAAAAACACAAACCATCAATATGTGGTATTCAAGAAACTCATCTAACTCACAAAGACTGGAATAAACTGAGAGTTAAGGGCTGATAAAATGTATACCTAGCAGGGGGAGAACAAATGAAAGCAGGTGTGGCAATTTTAATTTCAGATAGATTAAATTTCACTCCAAAACTAATTAGAAGAGATAAGGATGGTCACTACATTTTAATACAAGGAACAATCGATCAAGAATCAATACCGCTCCTTAATATCTATGCCCCAAACATAGGAGCTCCTAGCTTTATAAGATAAACCTTATGGAATATAAAGAACTTTATTGGTCCAGAATCAATAATAATGGGGGACTTCAATACCCCACTTCTGTCAACAGACAGGTCATCAAAACAAAAAATCAACAGAGAAACGTCAAATCTAATCTCCACCCTAAACCAGCTGGATCTTACAGATATATGCAGAATATTTCATCCACACGATGAGGAATACACATTTTTCTCAGCTCGACATGGTACGTTTTCTAAAATAGATCATGTGCTAGTCCATAAGAACTCCCTCAACAAATATAAGAAAATAGAAATAATTTCATGTTCCTTATCAGATCATAATGCGATAAAATTGGAGCTCAAGAGCATGAATAATTCCAGAAACTTTACAAACTCATGGAGACTGAATAATTCACTACTGAATGACCCATGGACTATTGATGAAATCAAATTGGAATTTAAAAAATTCCTACAATCAAATGATGATGAAAACATAATATACCAAAACATATGGGATACAGCAAAGGCAGTTTTAAGAGGGAAGTTTATAGCATTAAGTGCCTTCATCAATAAAATAAAGATGAGACAAATAAATGACCTATTGACACAGCTTAAGACACTAGAAATCCAACAAAAAAAAACCCTAAATGGAACATACAGAGGGAAATTACAAAAATAAAGGGAGAAATATCTCAATTAGAATCTAAAGAGATAATTCAAAAAATTAATAAGACTAAGAGCTGGCTCTTTGAAAAGTTTAATAAAATAGACACCCCTCTGGCTAACCTCATCAAAAAGAAAAAGGAAAAATTTAACATAGTACGGATTATGAAAGACAATGGATTCATAACCACCGACTCCAACGAAATACAGAAAATTGTCAGGGATTACTATGAGAGACTGTATTCCCAAAAATATGAAAATGCAGAAGAAATGGACAAATTTATTACATGTATGACCTACCAAAACTATCCCCAGAAGACATAACTGACCTAAACAAGCCCATAACCTATACAGAAATAGAAAAGGTAATTAAAAGTCTCCCAACAAAGAAGAGCCCAGGTCCTGATGGATTCACGGCAGAATTCTACCAAACTTTTAAAGAAGATATAATACCTGTCTTCCTCAAATTATTCCAAAGAATAGAAAAGGAGGGAACACTCCCAAATACATTCCTTGAAGCTACCATCACCCTGATACCTAAACCAGGAAAAGATTCATCTAAGATAGAGAATTATAGACCCATTTCCCTTATGAATCTAGATGCAAAAATATTCAATAAAATTCTGGCAAACAGAATGCAGCAGCATATGAAAAAGATTATTCACCATGACCAAGTGGGATTTATACCACAGATGCAAGGCTGGTTTAACATACGGAAATCAATTAATGTAATCCAACATATCAAGAAACTGACAAACAAAAACCACATGATCATCTCAATTGATGCTGAAAAGGACTTCGATAAAGTACAACACCTTTTCATGATAAAAACACTGGAGAAAATAGGTATAATAGGAAAATACCTTAATTTCATAAAAGCCATTTATGACAAACCTACATCCAACATTATATTAAATGGAGAAAAACTAAAACCATTTCCTCTTAGATCTACAACAAGACAAGGATGTCCTCTCTCTCCTATTCTTCAACATAGTAATTGAAGTTCTGGCCAGGGCAATCAGACAAGAGAAAGAAATCAAAGGGATACAGATTGGCAAGGAAGAGGTCAAATTATCATTATTTGCAGATGATATGATTTTATACTTGAAAGACCCCAAAACCTCAATCAGAAAACTTCTGGATCTAATTAACTCCTTCAGCAAAGTTGCAGGCTACAAAATTA
>VMDO01043128.1:0-10127 GCA_007922755.1 Pedetes capensis
ACCAGTAAATGTGTTAATATAGAATTATTTAAAAATAATGATAATCAAGGAAATGATTACTTACAATAAATATTAGGATGGGGTGAACATTAAGCATGAAGAAGTTGTAACTAGGCAAGGATAAATAAGGATTTTTGTACAGCCATATTCTTGTGTTTCTTAACATGGTTTGAAATTTTCTTGTTTATTTAGTGCTGTTAGGTTGCACATAAAGGTTTCATGCACATACATATTGTTTCATAATTAAAGGGTTAAGAGTTATAAAACAAGTGACAGATTATATTGTGCACTGTAACCTACCAAGAATGGGCATTTAGAATATGTAAAGAATTCAGACCTTTCTTAAAGGTCATATTTGCAGCAAGGCCATCCATGATACCCCATTTAAAATTCCACCCCTCATGTCACATTGAAATGTGGAAAGTTAGGCTGATATGGTCAGGTTCACATATGTTTACTTCTGACAGAATAAATCAAAGATGACAGCTACAGTGGAACTACACATCTAATTTAGTTGCAAGAATGGATTTTCTTTTCATCAGTTTATACAGTCCTTGTTTTGTATTCCTGTGGATCACCGCTGTAAGATAGGTTAGAGGCTAACATATAAACTTAATGTAAACAAATGAAAGTTGGTGCTGTTACACACTTGCTACTGAATGACTTGATGTAAATGAAGAATATCATATTGGAAGAATGGAGACTACTGAGTATTCTACCACCCTAGACTGTAACTTCCGAAACTAAGCTCTTTCTATACCAGGACCATTTTATGACTACTATCATCTCCCAGGTTTTTTTGTTACATTACTTAAGTTTATAGTCTGTCTTCTCTACTTTTCCTTCTCCCTGAAATAACCACCCTTCCAAGACTCTAATTTTTATTTCTTTTTCTTTCCCTCATCTACCCACTTAGAAAAATTGTATGTATTACCTGCTAAATATCAAGTATATTCCCATTCACATTATATCAATATTTTTAATGGAGAAAGTTGGATACATATATATGCATACACAGATACTTGATTATTTGGTTCCAAGAAAGCAAAGAATGCAATACAACATACGCTATATGTCTATAAGCCCTGCCTATAAGAGGTGTAAGGCTCATACGATGTTTTCAATTTTTCTTAGCTTTGGAAGATTACAAAGATTACTTGATCAAGAAAAACAAGAAAATCAAAGATAAACTCTTGGAGCAGGTAATATTCAACAAAAATAAAACCTTGACTAGAGAAGAAAAAAAAGTATGGGGACAAATAATTAATCTGCACACAGCTCCAATTTGTTCAACAGAAATTTCCTGCAAATGTGAATCACGGGGAGTGAACTTGCAAGGTATTTCTGAATTTATCATTAACAGTAGTAGAAGCTGTTCAGCAAAGCAAGCAGCTTGCCACAGTGGATGTGGGAATTTGCCTTTCAAAATTAAGTTTGACAGAACTCAAACTGGAGAGAATTTTTGTGAATATAATAAAAGCATGGAATCCCTCAGTTATAAGGAAAATCTTCCTGAGCATCAAAAGTTTCAAACAGTGGAGCAAAATTTTGATGGTAATGAAATTGGCAAAGCCTTATATGATGAAGCTGACTGTGTTATATGTAAGAGTTCTCACACAGAAGAGAAACACTGTAAAGACGATGAGTGTAGGAAAAACTGTGATGAGACAACTCTCTTTGACCACAGAAGAATTAATACAAGGGAAAAACACCCTCATCCTTACCAGTGTGGAAAATCCTCCTTTGAGAAGTCAACTCTGGCGGAATACAATAAATTTAACACAGCTGTGAAACACTATGACTGTAATGTCTACAGGGATAATTTTAGCATGAAGTCATACTTCATTCACCCTCAGAGAACAATCACAGGAGAGAATCCATTAGTGTGTGATGACAGAATACTAGCTGGGGATTTATCCTTTGAATATCATGAAAATAAGAAGTCCTATCAGACATCCCACAAAGTACACCAGAGAACTCAGTCTGAAGTAAAACCCTACAGATGTAATGAATGTGGGAAATCCTTCTGTCAGAAAGGGCATCTCATTCAACATCAGAGAACTCACACAGGAGAGAAACCATTTGGATGTAGTGAATGTGGAAAGACTTTCTCCCAAAAGTCACACCCCAGTACACATCAAAGAATTCACACAGCAGAGAAACCCTATCAGTGTAATGACTGTGGCAAAACCTTTGTCCAGAAGTCAACCCTCCGGGGACATCAGAAAATCCACACTGGAGAGAAACCCTATGAATTTAGTGAGTGTGGGAAAACTTTTGTTCAGAAGTCTACCCTCAGAGATCATCATAGAATCCACACTGGAGAGAAACCTTATGAATGTAGCCAGTGTGGCAAAACTTTTGGCCAGAAGTCAAACCTCACAATGCATGAAAGAACTCATAATGGGGAGAAAACTTACCAGTGTAATGAATGTGAAAAGTCCTTCTGGCGAAAAGATCACCTCATTCAGCATCAGAAAACTCACACAGGCGAGAAACCATTTAAATGTAATGAATGTGAAAAATCATTTGCCCGAACATCAACCCTGAGAGTCCACCAGAGAATTCACACAGGGGAGAAACCATTTAAGTGTAATCAATGTGGGAAAAATTTTGTCCGGAAGGCAATCCTTAGTGATCATCAGAGAATTCATACAGGGGAGAAACCCTTTCAATGTAAGAAATGTGGGAAAACTTTTGGCCAGAAATCAAATCTCAGAATACATCAGAGAATTCACAGTAGGGAGAAATCTAATGAATGCAATGGACATGGGAAATTGTATAAGTCAATTCTAAATGCATAGCACAGAATTCAGAGAGGAAGCTGGCCCTATTGTCACCGTCAAGTGCCATCGGGTTGGGTCAGACTCATAGTGATCCTCACAGGGTTTTCAGGGGCTGATTGTTTTTGGGACTGCCTTGGGAGTGGATTGCCATGCCCTTCTCCTGTCCCTATTGATATAACTCAAAAATCTTCCCAATAAAAAAACAAAACAAAACAAAACAAACAAACAAAAAAAAAAAACATGCCAGCCAGGTGTAATGGCTCACGCCTGTAATCCCAGTGATTCAGGAAGTGGAGGCAGGAGGATTGTTGAGTTTGAGAACAGGCAGCCTGTATAACTTAGTGAAACCCTGAGTAAAGATTTTTTTAAAAAAATTTTTTTTTATGGGTGAGGGGTTGCAGCCCAGTGGCAGAGCACTTGCAAAGTATGTGAGGCCATGGGTTCAACCCTCAAGTACAGAAATACATACATACATACATACATACATACATACATACATACATGCCTTTTGACATCAGAGCTTACTCCCAGGAAAAACTGGTTGAATGTATGTGAAAACACAGTCCCAGAAATCAAGCCTTGTGTACAACAGAATTCATGCCAGAGAAACTGTACAAACATGAATGTAGGAAGAATTTGATCTAAGAGGCACCCCCCAGGATAAATCAAAAATGGAAAAGATCTTATTTGATGCTGAGCAGTGGGTGGGGTGCTATTATTTTGAGTAGGATTGTGAATTACCAATCTAAGTTGGGGTCCTAGGATCACATCAACAGCAAAGAGACCAGGGTCCCTCTTGTGCCATCCTAGAGTCCCAAGAGGGTGAAGGCAGAAGAAGCTGCTTCCCCCACAAGGAATTGGAAGTCTCAGTCTGCCTGCTCTGCCGACTCTGGCAACCATGGCCTCTGAGAAGCTGAAGTGCACTTCCAGTAAGGCAAGGGAAGCTGTGGACTGTTGTGTTACTGACCCTGTGTGCTCTGATACTCTCCATCAGAAGAATCAGACAGAGGCCCAGATCACAGAACAAGGCTCTTTATTCTCACATCCAGACACAAAGGAGACAGCCTGTCAGGGAGAAGAGTCCCAAAGCTGTAAGAGAGAGAGAAGCAAAGATTTTATGGTGTTTCCCAGGTAGACAGGAACCTGGCTCCTTAGTGCCATGGCATGTGGAGGTGTCATTCCAGGGGTACCTGCTGCTTCATGTATTACATGTCTCATAAGGTTAAGTCTCTGCTTTGAGGTGTGATTTTTACTATTACAATAAAGTTTGCTGTAGTTTACTATAAAGCTTACTATGGCTTAGTGACAATTTTGTGCATACCTGTGTCCCTCACCACTGAGGAATGCCCCTAATGTTTAGAACAAGCTAAGTAAATTAAGTATCTTAGTATATTTGATTGATAAGTAACTCTATTGTGTCACAAGGAAGTTAAACAATTTCAAAGCCATTGTTAGATTAATAGTTTGCTTATAACTAACTCTTGTGTTACGGAGTGGCTAAGCTATGTTAAAGCCATTTTTAGATTAATATTTTGCTCAATAACTTTTCTCATTTCTCCTTTGCTTTTTTCCAGTCTGCTATTTCCTGGCAGACTTTTTGGCCACATTATTTTTTTCAAAGACTGAGTTCTTTTATGCTTTCTTTGCCTCTCATTGTTTGCTGACCCCTTAGTTCAGACATCACATTAATTGTTGTAGTTGCAGGGGGTTTCTCCATTCTTGCTCTTTCTTTATGGGAAAGAGAGAAATGTGGGAAGAGAATACAAAGGATCAAGTTGGTCTCTCTGCTGACAATTTATTTTGTTTCAAGGCTCATTTACTCCTGTAAGAGAACATTTGGGCACAGGGAGTATTGCTGGCTACCTCAGATAGAAACTTCAGGAAGGGAAGGAGGGACCCCCACGGTTAGGAAATGGTTGTACCACAGCTCAGCCACAGAGGAGGCAGTTTACCAGAAACTAACCAGCTATACTCCTCCCATGGGGGCTTCTGGGCATCTGGACCTGGGGGTCATGGGACCTCATAAGCCAGAGGAGGGAGCACTGTGGTCTAGCAGACAGGAGTCACCTGAGCCCCACACGCAGATCTGAACTTGAGGCCTGTGGGGATTGTGTTTTCTCCAGGTTTTGTGCCCCCCACCCCCACATTCTCTATCTCAGCTTTCTTCTGGTGAGAAAAATAGTTCCCAGGCAGACAAGTGTTTCCCTAAAAAGAGGGATATGGGATGTTTAGGTAGGTGACAAGGAGCTGATTCTCTTGTGCGCTACTCCTCAAGTATTTTGGTCTGTTTTTCATTAGCAAATGACATTAATAAACAAGTGGATGAGTTCAAGAAGCTGGGGGAGACAGCTGCTTACCCACCTGAGCTACTAGGGAGGGGGGATAAAGTAGAGAGGGGATGAAACAGAAATAGGGACCCTCGTGAGGACAAGAGATGATAGGTTCTGAAACCCTTAATCCATAAGCCTGTTACCCACTCAGTTTCTCCCCTCGCTTACTGACAGTGTATGGAGGGTGCCTGTCCCTTAACAGATTACCTGTCACAAGAGAAACCCACCAGGTTCGGGGTAATGCCAGGAAGTTTCCAAGGCCAAACTGGCCACTGATCTGTATCTTATATGGAAAATCCCCTTAAACCTTTAGGAAGAGATTTCTTTAAAAATACCATCTTCAAGTTGGGCATGGTGGCACATGCCTTGTAATCTCAGCAACTCAGGAGGTGGAGGCAGGAGGGTTTCAGGTTTGAGGCCAGTGGCAGCCTGTGTAACTTAGTGAGACCATCTCTGTAGATAAAAAATATAAAAGGGACTGGGGGTGCAGCTCAGAGGCAGAGCACATGCACAGTACGTGCGAGGCCCTGGGTTCAGCTCCCTAGTACCACACACAAAAAAAGTATCTAGGACTAACAAGATTTATCAGACCTCAGACACTCCAACAACTGGATAAAATGCCTGTTTTTTCCCTCGGTCATTGGGCAGCCTGGATCTCCTGCAATCAGTGCTGTCCCCATTTCCTCAACCCCTTTTTCCTTCCCATGGAAACTCTTGCTTGAGAGTTCATGCTGTATGTCTCATTTTTACTTTTATAATCACTGGGGCGAAAGTGCCCTCGTATCTGTTATCAGGGGGACATCCATATTTGGGAGAATCTGTTGCTGCTCTGAAACCTCAAAGGCTGGTAGGTAGGCAGCTGATCACAAGGGAGGGAGGCCACTTGGCCAAACAAATTTCTCTCCTTCTGAAACTTATAGCCGAGGTGTCTCCACCCTCTCAGCCCCACAGGGCCTTACATCTCTTCTCACTGAGTGAAAAGTCCCACATGCTTATGGCTCCTTTAAATATCTGCTTCTAGGTGTTTTGCAGGCAGCAGTGGAAAAACAACTTGACGCCTGATGCCCAGAGCTTCCACTCTAATGAGGGACAAGGCAGACAAGAGTATCTAAGAAACATAGACTGTGATGGTTAACTGTCAGCTCAGCTGCATTGAAAGAGGCCTAGAAAACTGGTGAAGCACATGTCTGTACACCTGTGAGGGCATTTCCAGAGACAGGTGGCATGTTGAGAACAAGCTGAGGGGGAAGGCGGGCACTCTGTGGGCAACGCCATCCAGCAGGCTGAAGGCCTGGATGGAACAAAAAGTAGGAAAAGGAGGAAGGCTGCCTCTGGGTGCAAGCTCAGTTCTAGAGAGTGTTTTCCTGATGCTGTTGCCCATGGACCTGGACTCACATTGTAAGACTCGACCCCCCAGTGTGGGGTATCAAGCCTAACAGGAGAGTTCCCAGTGAGAGACAGAGGCCAGAGTCGCTGCAAAAGCACAGGATTTTATTGTCCGGCGCGCCGGGGTCTGCTCAGCTCTATCGAACTGCAGACCCCGAAGAACAAAGGCGTGGGCTTTTTATATTCTTACAGAAGCAGAAAATGGCGAGTTAGCTAACTAATACATTTCGATTGGTCACATTTGTTAACTTTTAAATTGGTTGGTCACATCGAATAGCGAGGCGCGAGGGAAGGGAAGGGGACCTAGGGAGGGGGGTCACGGGTGGTCTCCTTTGTGCACAGAGAGAAAGGGTTTCCGCATTCTAAGATGTCGGACACAGACTGTTGATAACAGGAAGTGGTGGCTAAAGATAATTAGGGGCTTTTCAGGCTGAGGGGGTTGAGTTACTCTAAGACTGTGAGAGAAAAAATTTTACCTTATCCAATGTAACTTGGGCTGGGATTTGGCTCAGTGGGTAGAGCGCTGCGCTGCAGTCTCTGAGGTCCCGAGTTCAATCCCCAGCACCGCAAAAATGGGAGAAGGACCTGGCAATCCACTCCCAAGGCAATCCTGAAGCAGTCAGCCATTGAAAACCCTATGAGGGTCGCTATGAGTCGGATACCGACTCGACGGCACCTAACAACATAACAACAACAACAATGTAACTCAATCTACAAAATAGCTGCTCTTTAGCTAGGCTGGGCCTTCAACACCAGCACCTCTGCACGGTGTGAGTCCACATAGGTCTCACTGGCTTGAAAGGATAGAATCTAGGGTGGGGCCCTGACCTCAGTGAGGCTCCCTATAGGAGTCTGCTTGACAGCAGTTGGGACTGACTCTGCATGGTCACCAAGGAGAAGGAAGGAAGGACATGTCGGGGCTGTGTTTGGGAAGATGCAGGGGGCAGAAAAGAGGAATGAAGAATGACTCTGTATTGTTGGGAAATACTTTAATACCTTGAAAAACCTCTGCCGAAAATTGTGGGAAAAACAGCAAGGTAAGGCAGGGGCACTGCTCGTGAGTATGGGGGGTTCTACACTTGCATTGTTCCCTGGGTTATGGTGGATGGGTCAAGGAGGGCTCCCTGGAGGAAGCAGCCCTGAGCTGTAACTTAAAGATGGATAGGAATTCTGTACAACACTCTCTAAACTTTGAAGTGCCTGGGAATCCAT
This sequence comes from Pedetes capensis, assembly GCA_007922755.1. Lineage (NCBI taxonomy): Eukaryota > Metazoa > Chordata > Mammalia > Rodentia > Pedetidae > Pedetes > Pedetes capensis. Next base: position 7,715 of record VMDO01043128.1, read on the forward strand.
TCTAATATATGTTACATTTTACGTACAGGAGCTACTTACCTATAGCTTTACTTCCGTCGGCAAGCTGAGTTCTTGCCAACAGAAATGTACTGGTGAAACGACAGTCCAAATTATGCCCTTTAGAAACGTTATGTTACAATGTTGTTGTTAGGTGCCGTTGAGTCCATGTCCGACTCATAGCGACCCTATGTACAACAGGTGAAACATTACTGTCAGTGCTTCTCTGCTACTCATAGGGTTTTCAATGCCGGATTGTTTTTTGGGAGCAGGTTGCCAGCTCCTTCTCCCAAACATTACAAATTACAATACTACTAAACACCTAAATAAGTAGGAAGTAGTAAAACCATAATGCCCACATTCGAGGGGCAGAATCTGTACCATTTTTCCATATTTGCCTTTCTAATTTTGCTTTTTTTAAAAAAGGTTATTACAAACATATAATACAGTGCTAAACACTTTAATATGCATCCCTTTAAAAAGTTAAATTGTGTGATCACAAGGAACAGCACTGTCGATTACCTGAATATTTCTGATATCCGACCCGTGTACGAAAGCCCCCGAGTGATCCGAAACGTCCTATCAGGACCCGCTGGAGGCTGCACATGCCACGTGCCGTCAGGTGCCGGCGTCTGACGCACAGCCGCTGCGGTGGCGGAACTAGGGTCTCGGTTATCAGGCCAGGCCGTTGACGACACACCAAGACCCCCGGGATCCTCCGAAAACGGGAATAACGAAGCGCGCGGCGACCAAGCTCAGCGCGTCCGGAAATCCCGGCCCTGCACACGTGGCGCGCGGCATTCTGGGAGCGGAAGCCGCTGCCCTCTGCGCATGCGCAGCCCGCGGCCCCGCCTCCGCTCTCGGTTGGGCGCTTCCCGCGGTGGAGGCGGAGGTGAGCGTGGTGGGCTCTGGGTTCCTGGGGACTCGCGGAGCAACGCTGGGCGCTGTGCCTGCGTCCTGGGGGCGGAGCGGAGCGTCCCGGGAGCCCTCCAAGGATGGGCAGGCGCTGTCCGCCGCGCGGGGTGCCAGACCTCGGCGGGACCAGGCGGGGCTCGGGACGCAGGGCCGAGGCCCCCGGGAAGGAGACGCGGGAGCCGGGACGGGGGGAGTTCCCAACCTGGCTGTGAACCCGCCTCAGGCCGCGCGGGACCCAGGAGGCCCCGCCGCGCCCCGGCTCCGTCGCCTGGGCGAACCGGAGGTCAGGGGAGTGTTGGCGAAACCGCGTTGTGGCGGGGCCCTAGGGGCGAGGCGCCGAGGAAGCGAGTAGACAAGTGCTGGGTACGGGCATGATGGTGTTGGCTGTGTCAGGTTGGGAAGATACTTTGTTCTCTACTTGAGGTTTCATTTAATCCTTTCAGTCACTCTATATATAGATAAAACTATGTCATTAGAAAAGGAGAATGAACCGGGGGCACTGGCGCACGCACGACAGGCTGTCGTCCCAGCGGCTCTGGAGGCAGAGGCAGGAGGATTGCAAGTTCGAGACCAGATGCAGTCTGCGTAATTTAGCAAGACCCTGTCTCAAAAAAGTAAAAAAAAAAAAGGGGCTGGGGGTGCAGCTCAGTGGTCCAGCACTTGCAGAGCATGCAAGCAGGAGGCCCTGAGTTCAACCCCCAGTACCGCAAAAAAAAAAAAAAAAGAAGAAGAAGAAGAAGAATGAGCAGTTAAAGCATAGACCTAGGGTCATAAAGGGTAAGGGAGCAAGGATTCAAGCAGAGATATGCTTCACTCCTCAAGTCAGGCAGTTTCTAAAATCCTACCAACCTAAGCCAGCCTTGCAGCCTTCATACCAGCTGAGGGACTTGCCCCAAGTCCCCCAGAGTATGATTGGGAAGTTATTGTGGACAGAATCTCACTGTGTGGCAAGTGGATTGCCTTGGAATTTCTGGTGCGTGTTTATAGAGCCTTTGGGTCAGTCTGAGGCTCCTGGCGCCTCTGCACTGTCCAGGCTGGCTCTGTCTTCATAAGGCACAGCCTGATACCCTAGGATAGGGATCCCCAACTCCTGGGCTGTGCACAGATCAGTACTGGTCCGGCAGGTGAGTGGTGGGTGAGAGAAGCTTCTTCCGTGTTGACAGCTGATCCCCATCAGTTCATATCCTGAAACCACTCCACCACCACCCATCTGTGGAAAAATTGTCTTCCATGAAATGGATCCCTTGCACCAAAAAGATTGGAGGTTGCTGTTCGGGGTCCCTGCTGTCCAATAGAAAGATATGTTGTTGTTGTTGTTGTTAGGTGCCGTCAAGTTGGTATCCGACTCATAGCGACCCTCTGTACAACAGGGGAAACACTATTGTCAGTGCTTCTCTGCTGTTCATAGGGTTTTCAATGGCAGATTGATTTTTGGGAGGGGGTTGCCAGGTCCTTCTCCCAAGCCTACAGCTTCTGGTGTTCCCAGGCGGTCTCCCATCCA
>VMDO01043129.1:0-10126 GCA_007922755.1 Pedetes capensis
TTTTTTTTTATGTTTCAGACTTTTAGTGTCTTCTTATTTCTTAGATTCAGTGATCCCTTCCATTGTCATTACTATAGCATTGTAGCAACCTATCAAAACTTTGTGTATTGAAGCACATGCAATGTTTATTTTGCTCATGAATTTATGATTCAGAGCTCAGGCAGACAATTTATTTCTGCATCACACAGAGGCAGCTGCAATAGCTCACAGCCTGGGGGCCTGAGCCATGTTGAGGTTTATTCATTCACATCTGGTGCTTGGTCTGGGAAGACTGGAAGAGCTAAGGACTTGAATATCTCTATCTGTGTGTGGCCTCCCCACATGGTTTCTCCAGGGTGACAAAGTGGTTCAGGTCTCCAAAGGCACATGTCTCAAGAGGGAGAGCCAGGCAAAAGCCATATTGCCTTTATGAACTGGCTTCAGAAATTGCTTAGGATCCCTTACCTACATTCTGCTCTAGAAATCATGCTAAACTCAGCTTATATTCAAGGGAAGGAACCTTAGACTCAACCACATGTGGTAGAAGTGATGAAGAATTTGAAGATACTTTTTAGAGCCTTCCCATCCTTCATGGCAGTGTTTGTCATCTCATTTTTATCAAAATCCTGTTGAAATAGCTATTACTGCTTTCTCAGAATCAGGAGCCAGAATTTGAAATAGGCCTGTTTTATGGTATTACCGGCTTCAAAGTAGCCCTCTCCATGTCAAACATGAATGTTGGAAACTGTTCTCTATAGAATGCCAGCATTATGATGGCCCAGCTATGCATTTGTAAGTCGGCTTCATTTTGTCTTTTCTCCCTTGGATGAAAGATACTTGTTGCTTTCTATAGGATCCTAAGAGAGGAAATTTCATCATTCTGACTCATCTTTTTTGTTTGTGTGTTTGTGGTTTTTTAGTACTTAGGTGTTTAACTGAGGATCTTGCATATACTTTACAAGTGCTCCACCCAACTCATTTGTTATTTATTTAATTCTTTAAGTCAGGGTCACATTAAGTTACACAGGCTGCCTCTGACCTCGAACTCATGATCCTCCTGCCTCTGCCTCCTGAGTCACTGGGATTACAGGCGTGCACCACTGTGCCTGCCAAGACTCATCCTTTTTGTTCCAGGCCATGCACCTTGTGGTAACCCAGGGTGCCTTTAGATGCCTTTAGAATGTGGAAAACCACTTAGATATACAGGAAAGGAATGGAAGGCTGTCGAGTAGCACATTCCTTCAAAGAGAATGAACATTAAATGTGCTATTATTGTTTCCAGAAGAATGTGAAGTCAATTGTCTGTTTAAGTATCCATTAAATCTTGAAATTCACAACCCAGCTAAATGAATTGGATGAGGTCATACCAAAGGCCTTGCATCTGACCCATTGCCCCAACTGGCTTTGGAAAGCAATGAAGATATAATTTTAGGCTTGGACGAGATGTTGGAGGCCATCTAGCTCTACTTGCTCCACTCATAGGAATCTCTTCCATAACATTCCTTACTGTTATTGTTGTTAGGTGCTCTCCAGTTGGTGTCCAACTCATAGTGACCCTATGTACAACAGGCAAAACACTATTGTCAGTGCTTCTCTGCTATTCATAGGGTAGTTAATGGCAGACTGGTTTTTGGGAGTGGGTTTCCAGGTCCTTCTCCCAAGCCTACAGCACCTAGTGTTCCCAGGTGGTCTCCCATCCAAGTACTAACCAGGTCCAACCCTGCTTAGCTTCCAAGAGCTGACGGGATCGAACACCATAGTGCTACAGCTACAGGCAACACTCCTTATGTTGTTGTTGTTGTTGCTGTTGTTGTTGTTGTTGTTGTTAGGTGCCGTCGAGTCGTATCTCATAGAGACTCTCATAGGGTTTTCAGTGGCTGATTAATTCAGGATTACCTATGGAGTGGATTGCCACTTCCTTCTCCCCTTTTTGTGGTGCCAGGAATCAAACTTGGGACCTCAGAGACTGCAGAGAGGTGCTCTTGCAACTGAGCTAAGTCCTAGCCCAACACTCCTTATATTGTTGTTGTCAGGTGCCATGGAATCGTGTCCAATTCATAGCGACCCTCATGGGGTTTTCAATGGCAGACTGTTTCGGGATTGCCTTGGGAGTGGATTGCCAGGCCCTTCTCCTATTTTTGCAGTGCTGGGAATTGAACTCGGGGCCTCAGAGACTACAGTGCAGCGCTCTACCCACTGAGCTAAATCCCAGCCAGGTAAATGTTTAAATGAAGAAAAAAAATTATTGCCTGGTGCAGAGGCACACACTAGTAATCCCAGTGACTCGAGAAGTGGAGGTAGGAGGATCACAAATTGGAGACCAGAGGAAGTCTGTGTAATTTAGTGAGACCCTGTCTCAAAAAGTAAAAAAATGGGCTGAAGGTGCAGCTCAGTGGTACAGCACTTCCAAAGCATGCAAACATGAGGCCCTGGGTTCAACTCCCAGTACTGGAAAAAAAAAAAGTTATTATGTTAAGGCCAGGCACAGTGGCAGAAGCCTATGTCCCACTATCCCAACAATGTGGGAGGCAGGGGCAGGAGGGTTATACATTCAAGGCTAGAGGCAGCCTGTATAATTTAATAAGAAGCTGTCTCAAGAAAAATAAGTAAAAAGTAGTGCAGCCCAGTGGTAGAGTACTTGCAAAGCATGTGTAAGGCCTTGGGTCAACCACCATGTAGTACAAAAAAATTAAAATAATAAAAATAATTATATATATGTATATGTATGGTAAAAAAAAAAATTACCATCAGTCCTGCTCAAAATACTGCCCCCTCCCAGCCAGGCATTGTAACTCACACATGTAGTCCCAGTAACTCGGGAGAAGGGCAGGAGGATCACAGATTTGAAGCCAAAGGCAGTCTGCATAAGTTAGCAAGACCCCATCTCAAGATAAAAAATAAAGGAGTTGGAGGTGCAGCCCAGTGGTAGAGCATGTGAAAAGTATGTGGGAGACCCTGGATTCAAACCCCAAGTACCACAAAATAAAATAAAATAACATAAAATTAAATTAAATTAAAACACCACCCCACCCCGCTTTGAACACATTGATCCCATCATTCTTGCCACTTTCTGAAGCAGCTTTGGAAGTCCTGTTTTATCTGTATAGTTGAGCTGTCATGACTGCCTTGATGTCCTGAATCAATTCAAAATATTTTCCTTTCATGGTCATTTTGACTTTGGGGAAGAGACAGAAGTCACACGGGGCCGGATCTGGTGAATAAGGTGGATGAAGACACACCAAAATATTTTTATTTGACAGAAATCATGGTGCCAGAAGTGATAGATGACATGGAGCATTGTCACGGTAAATAAAACTAAAGACACTCACAAAAGAAGATTTGTAAAACTGCTTCAGAAAATGGCAAGAACAGCAGGCTAAGTGTTTTCCAAGCCAGCAGCAGTATCTTGAGGGGGATTAATGGCAATATGTCTTTTCTGTAATAATTTTTAAATTTTACATATTCACTATTTTTATTATTAGACATTGCATATATTTAGTCAGGTAAGATGGAAAAAATAGCCATGTCACCCTGGCGTCCAATCTCATCTGACTTTGGAAGCTAAGAAGGGTTAGGCCTAGTTAGTCCTTGAATGGAAGACTGCCTGGCAACACTAGGTGCTATAGGATTGGGAGAAGGAGCTGGCAGTCCACTCCCAAAACAATCAGCCATCAAAAACTCTATGAAAATCAAAGGCACTGACATAGTTCCAGGAATGGTACAGTGTTGGGTGCTAGGTTGCTAGGAGTCGGACCCAACTCCAAGGCACCTAACAACAACAAAAACAAGTTGCGAGAATGGACAACTTCTTAATTTAAAATTTAGGAGTTAATAAGATTTTTATACCTCCTAAAGATATATTTAAGGAATCTATAAATTCCACACAAATACCAATTTTGAAAAACTAATCCCAGGAAGATCATCTCATTACCAGGACATGAAAAATTTAGCCAACCACTCTCCCAGGCAATGTTTCCAGTGTACGCTGTTAGTTCTTGTTAGATTACAAATTTTATAGGTCACCTCAAGTTCATTTTAAAACTGTCAAAATACAATACTGTTGAATGTGGTGGCACACATCTGTAATCCCAGCACCCAGGAGGCCAAGGCAGGAGGATTGTGAGTTTGAGGACAGCGTGAGTTGCATAGTGAGATCTTTTCTCAAAAATAATTTAGTAGTAGTAGTAGTAGTAATATGTTGTTGTTGTTGTTGTTGTTAGGTGCCATCGAGTCGTGTCTGACTCATAGCGACCCTCATAGGGTTTTCAATGGCAGATTGTTTCGGGATTGCCTTGGGAGTGGATTGCCACATCCTTCTCCCATTTTTTGCAGGGCTGGGTATTGAACTAGGGACCTCAGAGACTGCAGAGCGTGCTCTACCATCTGACCTAAACCCCAGTAGTAGTAATATAGTAGTCTCATAAAGAGAGAGGAAAGCTGATGTTATTTTCTACTAAAGTAAGTGTAGCACTGCTGATATATTAATGAAAATATTTCCTGGGGAAGAGATGGTAAAGGAAAGTGAGAGGTCAATCATCATGGGTACCTGAAAAAAAATTCCTCCTCTGCCACTTTTATTTGTTCCTGGGCACTGAAAGATGGAAGACAAAACTGCAAAACTGGTGATGTTACTCTTCACCCTTAGATTTCTCTTTCTGCTCTCTTTTTATTCTCTTTCTTCCTCTGAATAGGTCTCTTCTTCCCTCATACCTGCCTCTGAATGTCCACTTATTTCAAATAGCCATTTCATCTCTTTTATAAAGACTGGTATTTTGGATCAATTTCTGGAGGAAATCTGGAGGAGAGGTCACTATTTCTTCTAGCTTGTACATTAAAGAGGTACCATCCACAACTGCTTGTGATAGCTATTTTCAGATCACTTCCTGTGACACAGGATTGGACTCATCAGAATTCTCTGTTTTCTCTCCCTTTAGCTACCCTTCTTTCCATCATCATCATCATCATCATCATCATCATCATCATCATCATCATCAAACTCAACTGCAAGATTGTCACCTTCTCAGCACCTTCCACTATTTGCACGGTTATCTCTTGCCAATACTTGGTTATCATAACATGATGAATTTAATACATAACTCCAATCTTACCCAACCTTGCTATTATGAAATTATTTTTACACACCTTCAGTAACTTCTCATTGCATGTCCCGCAAGCTCTGATCCAAATGGTTTTTTCCCAAAAAAAATGTTAGCAGTATGTCTCTTCTCTTTATGATCAAGGAACAAAAGGCAAAGAGAATGAGAATAGCAGGACATGAGCCATTGCTATGTGATATGAACTGAATACTAGGTTGCATGAGTAATTTTCTTATTTCACTTTTGTAATAATTGTCTAGATTTGGCATTTTTTTTCCCCTCTTTACAAATGAGGACACTGTTATAGAGGCTCATTGACCTACACAGGATCATTCAATTGAGAACTGGTTGTGATTTAAACACAATTTCTGACAGATGCCAAAGCCAGTGCTCTTTTGTCAATACCACATTGCCTCCTTCGAGAGGGGATCTCTGACAACCATGAAACTATCCACTGTGAGCCTCTCCCTTTTTCCTCTTGCCTCTAAGAGTGCATCTACTTCTCTGTCTCATGTATCCACTGCAGCCACTTATTCTCTTCTCCTTACCATCAGTCCCAGAGTATTGGACCTTTCAGAGTCTAACCATTTGCTCCTACTGTGCTATAAGTCTTATTCCCATGCTAATCTCCAAACTCCTAGTCCATTATTATCTGACTTTTATTTTTGTCCTTTTCCCTGGCTACTTTACTTGAAACTACAGACATATTAAATCAGGTATAGGGAGGAAATCCTTCCCTTAACCCAACTCTACTTGTCCCTAGAGACTTTGTGTGCACATCCTCTCTCTCTCTCTCTCTCTCTCTCTCTCTCTCTCTCTCTCTCTATCCTGCCAGACTTCTTAAATAGTGTATCCTCATACCTCCTATTTATGATAATTATTTTTATCATAAATATATAATCCTTTTTTAATCTAAAAATGAACTGGTTTTTTTCTTTAGTATATCAATATGGGAAAGTATATTGTTTAATTTTGAGTGATGAACCAGACTTATATTCTAGAAATATATATATTTTTATGTCACTGGTTTTGAGCTGCTAATATTTTGGTGAGGTGTTTTAAAATTTATGTTCAGAGATGTTTGTCTTCAGGTTAATTTTATCAAAATTTATTTGGTTTTCATATCAGACTAATTTTGGACTTATAAATAATTTGGTATGCATTCCTTCTTTTACTTTATGGAAGAGTTTATGTAGAATTAGTTTTTCTTCCTTAAATATTTTCCGGCATTTCCAGTGAAGTCTCACGACCTGGTGTTTTTTTGTTTTGTTTTGTTTTGTTGTTGTTGTTTTTCTCATCAGGAGAGTTTTAATCATTAATGTAATTTATTTCATAGATATAAGATTATTAAGATTGTCTATTCTTGGGTGAAGTTTGGTTTGCATAGAATTTTTCCATCACACCTGAGTAGTTAGAGTTATTTTAAAAATTGTTTATAATATGTCCTTATTATTCTTTTAATATGGTAGCTTCTGTTGTGATAACTCCTTTTTTATTCTTGGTATGCTTCCTTTTAATTGTTGGTCAGTCTATATCGGGATTTATCAATTTTATTCATCATTTCAATGAACCAGGTTTTTATATCATCGGTTTTTCTCTACTATTTTTCTTGTTAGCAGCTAATTATTTTGAGCCCCAAACTATCTGGCCTTCTTACTACTCCACTGAAACATACCTCATAAAGTTCCCAAATCACTTCTGTAATAGCAAATCTTTATAATTTCATAATACTAATGGCTTTGTTATTTTTAAATTTTTCTTCTCCATTGGATTCCATGACAATGTATTCTGCTAAATTTTCTTTCATTTCTCTAATTATTCCTTGTCCAATTACATTATTTAATTTTGTTTTTCTTCTTCCTATGTCTCAGCCAATTCTTTCTTGGTTATTACAACCACTTATTTCTCTTCCACTCTTATCTGCATGTAAATGAATCAAATATTATTATTCATGCCTGACTTCTATGGCCTCAGAAGTTCATACACATTTGCCTGCTATTATGAAAGTTCTGTCAAGTTCCTTGGCTACATATCTCCAAACTTGGGATTTTGTCACTACCCATCTCTTCTTAAACACGGGGTATTTGGGCATCAATGAGGCATTTTCTAAGGTTATTTCTCATATATCCATAATATCCTTGGGAACAACATAAGAAAACATGGACTAGATGTGATCGCAAGTAAATTTGTGACTGAAAGAGCATTTTTAACAAATGCAGAAGATTCCTCACATAAGTGATTCACTATTTGTTGTTCTCAAAATACCATTGGCTGTATGAGATACTGAACATGTCTGTATCTGTATTCACCAACATGATACGTCATATCAACATACAAATTCAAAGACAAGTATGAAACCATGTTACTTATAATTATGGTTAACAAGATGTTGGAAGAACTTCAAAATCAATTATGCTTAAAAAAGGGAAAGAGGACACAATAATTTACTGAAGAATGAGCCCTATGTAAAAAGATTGATATATTTATAATAAATAACAATAGATAATAATATTTAATATTATTTGGGGTATACATGACCCAACTTGATGGCACCTAACAACAACAACAACAATGATGCAAATGAGATTTACAGAGGTTATGTAACTTGCCCAAAGTCACAGAGCGGTAAATAACAGATGCAGACTAGAACCCCAGCACTAACCCCCAAAATCATCACCTTCCCCAATTTCCTATACTTAGGTACAAATAACCATTTGCACAGGCACAGGACAAAGGAAATATGGCTTAGCAGTATATAAAAACAAAAATGAAAGGTTTTTCTTCAAAATTAAATTGAATCTAATTTGCTGTGTTATGTGGCACATAAAGAATCCAATATCCTCCAATAAGTGGTAGTATAATAGTTAAGAAAAGGAATATACTAATTTTCCTCTGATTTGCAGTGGTCAGATCCCAATCTCACCTACAATCCTGTGCACAGTTCATAGTCACACATTTTGATATGTACACATGCTATATGCAGAGGAACTGACTGTATGTATGACAATATAATATGGTTGTGTACCCACAAATACAAACTATATTCAGAAGTGAAGAAACTTAAAAGCCTTAGCACTATCCTTGAGCAGAAAAGTTTCAGATTTAGGGGACAAGAGAGCTGTCTCTAAGTGTATGAAAAGCTGTTCAAATTAAGTATTCTGTGATTCCCAGGGATGAACCAAAGGTGAGTGATAAAGCATGACATATTTCAGCTACCATGAAAATCCATGAGCTCCCTCCTTCCAGATGTACAGAAACCTTCTGGCAGGCAGAGTGCCATGTGGATGGCATGACAGGAGCCCAGTACCTTGCCCTTGTCTTGCTCCTCCTGCAGTTGCATCTTGACTGAGTCAGTCTCTCTGTTCTGCTACCCCAGTTGGTATCTTTCCTGTGGCCCTTTTGACTTGGTCTTCATCCAAGTACAGATCTCTCCTTCTAGAACACTTTGGCTAGGCTTATTCCACTCTTTGAACTCCCCATATTTCTTTGCACTAAAAGTAACCCAGTAGCCAAATATCACAACACATCTACTTAGCCATTTTCTGGTTCAGACCTGAGGTTCCCCAAGGTGCAATTACAGTGAGAATGGAGGGAATGAAAACACTAGATGGAGCACTGGGGAGGTGACTTTGTGACTTTGTCCATCTCTGAGGTTCTCCTCCTGACTTCCAGTTCTGTATTAAAGGCAATAACTGTGGTTCTCCTGGTCTCTCATGCTCAGCACTTCAAAACTGACCTCCCTTCCTTTTTCACACCCCAGTCTTGCTTATTGCTCCTTGTAAATGCCTCTCACTACTCTTCTCTCTTATCAATCCCCATAATCACCACCTTATCTCAGAAGGTCTCAAAAGTTTCCTTCTAGACTCTTGCAATAGCCCTCAGTTGACACACCCCTAATTCTGTGTATCTTTTCTCTAATTCTCCATTTTTCTGCCCCTGTCCACTTGCTGTGCTATACATCTAACATAATCTTCCAGAAACTCTACCTGCTTCTTTTATTTTTATGTATTTATTTATCTATTTATTTATTTATATTATGTTTTATGGTACTTGGGGGTTAAATCCAGGGCCTCACTCAAACTTTCCAAATGCTTCACCACAGGGGTGCACCCCCAGCACATTTTTTTAATGTTTTGTTTTGAGACAGGGTCTCAGCTAAGTTGCTAAGGCTGCCTTTGGTCTTGAACTTCTAATACCCCTGCCTCAGCCTCCTGAGTTACTGGAATTACATATGTGAGGCACTAGTAGTCTCTGAAACTCTTCTTTAAATTGTCATGCTTTTGTTTAAAAATATTCCCTTGCCTATGAAATAAAGGCCAGATCTCTTAGAGTATTATTCAGAATTTGACTCTAGTCTTTCAGTACTTACTCATCTTTTTCTAACACTCAACACTCAGTATAGCTTCACTCAACATAGCTTCTGGCACCTATGGTATATTCAGTAAATATGACATGAATTAATGAATAAAGAGAGATATATATATCAGAAACACAAATTCTAGGAGATGGGGACTATCTTTTTAGAGCAGAGATGTGCCTAATATCTTGCATGCCATTATGCTAAATCTGTAGAGAGAACTGAATTCCTCTTTATGGTATTACTTGTGAATGTATGTGTATATGTAATGGAGGTGGAAGGACAGTCACTTTCCTCCTCTCCACTGGCCCCTTTGCAGCTCAGTATAGAAGATACTGGGCAGCATCAGTTTGTATCTGCTACAGATAGATTGATTGATAAAAGCTAACGAGAACTGTCTTCATTTGATTTGCATTCTTACTGGTGTAAGGAACTGAGTAGACAGTTCTCAAATGAAGAAGTCCATAAAGCCATGAAACACATGAAAAAGTGCTTAATATCCCTAGCCATTAGGGAAATGCAAATCAAAACAACGCTGAGATTTCACCTTACACCAGTAAGAATGGCCAAGATCAATAAAACAAACAACAACAAATGCTGGCGAGGCTGCGGGGAAAAGGGAACACTTTTACATTGCTGGTGGAGCTGTAAATTGGTGCAACCACTATGGAAATCAATATGGAGGTACCTCAAA
>VMDO01043130.1:0-10097 GCA_007922755.1 Pedetes capensis
CCAACATTCCATTTAAATTATAGATTTCACTCTCCATTTTAAAATGCTCCATTACTAGCCACGAATGGGGAGGGCAGCTCAGGAGACATGGGCCACGCCTTTTTGTTCAGTTTCTTTCTTTCTTTGCTTTCATTTCTGATTTTGTTTCTCTGAACTGGAAATCAAACTCAGGGCCTCAGACATGCTAGACAAGTGTGAAATGGACATAAATTAAGGTGGCCAGGAGGCTTTCTACAGGTAATACCCGGACGGACACTCAAACAGCGAGGTGACACAGACAGAAGGAGCAACTGGCAAAGGCATGCAAGGCAGAGGCAACATGGACAGACAACCAAGGGGGGCATGGATCAGTCTAAAAATAGAGGGACTGGTGAGGAGGGCACCCACAGCCATTTAGTAATGCCAGCGCAAAGGGCAGGGAGAAGAAAGGGGTAAAGATACAGCACTGGTGGGTCGGTGAAAGTGTTGCCAGAAATGATGTAAAGGATGCATAATAGAAAAAGCCAATGCTGTATTACTCTGTACACCATCATCATTTACTAATGAAGAGAGAAAAAAAATACAAATTCCATTAAAAAAAAAAAAAGATACAGAGCTGGGCGTGAGTAAGATTATCCGAAGCCTTTTATGGAACTTTGAGATGTGTCACAATAATAATTGAAGCTGTGTTGCCTCATCGTATTTGCACTGGACACAGAACAATCTAGATGTGGTTGAGGCATATGAATATGTGTGAGAGGTATATGAATAAATGAAGAAAGACAAATGAGTACAAAATGAATGCAAAATAAAGATGATCCAGGCCTCAACTGCGGGCATGTTCCTAGAAATATACAGAGTATAAATGTACCAGTGCCAACAATGGAGCAAATTTTTGCTAAATCAAAACTGTACAAACCTGAATTCCTAGGGGACCTGGTCATGCCTTGACAAAACATAACACGAAAGGCATGACAGGAACCTCCCAATCTGGTTTATTTGCTGGGGTTTAATTTGTAGATTTTCTGTTTCACATCTTCTATACTGAGGGAACTCATGTGGTTGTTTTGTTTTAAATGGTCTACTTCTCATTTCTCCTGAGCTCATCAAGAAATAAGGAAAGGACCTGGCAGAATAACTCAGTGCTGTATTGTGGCTTAGCATGCAAGAGGCCCTGGGGTGTGATCCCAACACACACACCAACACACACACACACACACACACACACACACACACACACACACACACACACACACGACAGAAACAAAAGGAAAATAAAGGAAGACAGAACAAACAAGACATGTTTATGAGTAAGTATCTCTGGATTGAAGCCTGCAGCTGTAGCCCTGTGGCATCTGATCCCGTCAGATCTCGGAAGCTAAGCAGGGTCGGGCCTGGTTAGTACCTGGATGGGAGACTGCCTGGGAACACCAGAAGCTGTAGGTTTGGAAGAAGGACCTGGCAACCCCCTCCCAAAAATCAATCTGCCATTGAAAACCCTATGAACAGCAGAGAAGCACTGACAATAGTGTTTCCCCTGTTGTACAGAGGGTCGCTATGAGTCAGATACCGACTTGACGGCACCTAACAACAACAACAACAACAACAATCTCTGGATTGATAAGTTGTCAATAACTATATAATATTCTGTTTTAAGATTTATTGTTAACAGATCAGGTACATGACCAATTAAGGGCACCATATTAACTGTTACATAAAGTAGAACACATTTAGATGCAGTTAATAGACTTCATGTCTTAGGAGAATTAACACTGATATTATTTTGTTGTTGATGTTGTTTTATTTCATTTTTATGAAGCAGTGTATTGCTTCATATATTGAACAGGCCCATCCAGAACTCCTGGGATCAAGAAACCTCTTGCCTCAGCTTCCCATGTAACTGGGACTACAGGTGCCCATCACAGCACACAGCTCTCAAAAAAGCATTCTTAGATCTCCTATTTATACTCTGAAAATCCCTAGTAAGTACAGCAATTCCAAAAGGGTAAAATATAGGTACCGAAACGTAAAACTAGAAACATCCGAGTTATTTACAATACCTTTCATTGTTAAAATTATTCTTCGCTGGCTGTATATATCTTTTTTGGAAACATGGAGGTTAAAAGCTGGCTTTTTTAATTTTTAGATTATTTAAGTCAAACACAACCCTAAGTCTGGGGAAAGAGCAAGCAGGAGTGTGACAACTGCAGTATTTCAAATACTTGAAAATGTTTCTTGTCAGAGTGATGAGATTTCAAATTTTACCTGATTTCAATGATTCTTCATCTGTCACTTCTATCACTTCGCACTCCTCAAATTTCCTGCCAATGCCAGGCTGGATGGTTTTGAAATAAGAAATAATGTTGTGTAATTCATATAAAGCATACATAATATTCAAGATGAAAACATAAAAGTTATTACCTTTAATGGAGGATGTAAGTCAGTGGCTGCCAAAAACAAAACATCATATAATCAATCCTTTGTATGTGTGAAAACACCAGCTGTACACTCATGAACAGTTAGAATGGAGCTGAAATCTCATGGACAGCTGTCAAAATGACTAATTTAGGCTTTGATTTGCAGGTTGGGGCTGTTTCTTGTCCAGGATTACCACAGGACAGAAATACACTGAAGGAAAAATGTGAATATAGAGTTTTAAAACATGCAGTTATGATTTAAAAGTGTGATATGTTCTCAGTGACTGTGAGGAAAAAGAGTACATATGCCAAGGAGAACGTGTGAACCGATAGAGAAAAAGTGATCTCCAGTCACAAGAGCAACTCGTGACCACTAGTGAATAAATGTCCAAGCTGATGGTAGAATGTAGCACTATGGATCTTCAGTGTGACAGAGCAGAGTCACTCATACTGTCCTACTAAAAGTAGTTATCTTCTTGTTCATTTTGTCATGTAACATGGGAAGAACAAAGTTGTGATAAGAGTTTGAGGAAATACATTATTCTCTTATCAGGACAGGGTTCTGAATTGTTCAGCCTGGACATACACTTATGGAATCATAGTTCATAATTCAAATCCTTTTTCATAAGCGTTTGGGCTATTGATATTATGCCTACATTTTCTATATCACCTATAGGCTAGGATGTTGTTGTTAGGTACTGACGAGTCAGATCCGACTCATAGCAGCCCTAATGGGGTTTCGGGTTTTTTGGTTTTTTGGTTTTTTGGGTTTTTGCTGTACTGGGGGTTGAACCCAGGGCCTCGAACTTGCAGGCTCTGCAAGTGCTGGGCCACTGAGGTGCACCCTCAGCCCATTTTTGTTTTAACTTTGTGTGATGGTGTCTTGCTAAGTTACGCAGACTGCCTCTGGTCTCGAACTTGCGATCCTCCTGCCTCCGCCTCCGGAACTGCTGGCATTATTGGTATGCACCACCACGCCTGCCTCCCTCGTGGGTTTTCAACAGGATTGCTTTGGGAGTGGATTTCTCAAGGCCTTCTCATATTTTTGCAGTGCTGGAGTTCGAACCCAGGTCCTCAGAGAGTGAGGCGCAGCATTCTACCAACTGAGCTAAACTCCAAACCCACAGGCTAGTATGGTCAACTTAAATTTTTCTTGATCCACTCATACAAGAAGTTATACAAACTAGCAGGGCATGGTGGTGCACACCTGTAATCTCAGTGGCTTGGGAGGCAGAGGCAAGAGGACGGCAAGTTCAAGACCAGAGGCAGTCTGGGTAACTTAGCGAGACCCTGTCTCAAAAAAGTTTAAAAAAATGGACTGGGGGCACAGCTCAGTGGTCCAGCACTTGCAAAGCATGCAGGCGCGAGGTCCTGGGTTCAACCCCCAGTACCACAAAAAAAAAAAAAAAAGAAGTTATATGAACTAGATCTAAAAAATAATGTGTAATATGTTTTCAGTATTGAAATATGGTTACCAAAACAAAACAATATAAGCTATCCTACCACACAATTTTCCAGGCTGATAACACTTTCTATTGCAAAATCACTGCACTATTTACTAAAATTAACAATTTTGGCATATAAGAAATAAATACTATATTGGTCATTATCTCCAAAATTAAACTGTATGGTTCATCGTGTTTGTTTTTAAAGGATTTATAGGACATAGATATGTTACTAGCTCTGTTTATTATAAAAATTCAATGCTCCTGTAGTCCAGTGAGAAGAAAGGGACAAAGATACAGAGTTGGGCATGAGTAAGATTATCGAAGCCTTGTAGTAACTTTGAGATGCATGACAATATTTGAAGCAGTGGTTTTTCATTATATTTGCACTTGACATAGAACAATCTAGATGTGTGAAGGACGCGTGTGAGAGGCAGATGAATAAATGAGAAGATAAATTAGTACAGGTCAACAGTGTAAAAGAGGGAAAGATGATCTAGGCCTAAACTGAGGGAATATTCCTAAAAATAAACAGGGTATAAATGTTCAGTGCCAAGAATAGAGCAAATTTCTTTTTAAGTAAAAGACTGTAAAAACCTGGATTCCTAGAGGACCAAGTCATGATTTGACTAAAGATATCAAATGAGACATGACAGCAACCACCAATATTGTTTTATTTGCTGGTGTTTAGTTTATAGATTTTTGTTTCACATCTTCAATACCATGGGAATTCATTTGGTTGTTTGGTTTTAAATGTTCTACTTCTCATTTCTACTGAGCTCGTCAAGAAATAAGGACCTGGCAGAATAACTTAGGGGTATATTGGGGCTTAGCATGCAAGATGCCCTGGGTTTGATCCCAACACCCACACACCAAAACACAAACACACACACACACACACACACACGCACACACGCACATACACAAAAACAAAGAGAAATTAAGAAAGAACAAACAAAACATGTTTATGGGTAAGTACCTTTGGATTTACACGTTATGTTGTTGTTGTAAGGTGCTGTTGAGTCGGTATCTGACTCATAGTGACCCTATGTACAACAGGGAAAACACTATTGCCAGTGCTTCTCTGCTGGTAATAGATTTCAATGGCTGATTGTTTTTTGGGAGTGGGTTTCTGGGTCCTTCTCACAAACCTACAGCACCTGGTGTTCCCAGGCCTTCTCCCAACCAAGCACTGACCTGGCCCGACCCTCCTTAGCTTCTGAAATCTGATGGGATTGGACACCATGGGGGTATAGCTACAGGCTTACAAGTTACAGACAACTGCATAATATTCTAAGAATCATTGTTACAGATCAGTTTCATCACCAATTAAGAGAATCATACTAAGTGTTTCATAAAGTAGAACACCTGGGCTGGGATTTAGCTCAGTTGGTAGAGCAATGCTCTGCAGTCTCTGAGGTCCTGTGTTCAATTCCCAGCACCCCAAAAATGGGAGAAGACTGTGGCAATCCACTCCTGAGGCAATCCCAAAACAATCATCCGTAGAAAACCCTATGAGCATCTCTATGAGTCGGACCCAATTTGATGGCACCTAACAACAACAACAGCAGCAGCAAAGTAGAACATATTTAGATGCAGTTAATAAATAGACTTGGTGCCCTAGGAGCATTAATGTTGACATTCTGATCTTGCCGTTGTTTTGTTTCCTTTTTCAGAAGCCATATATTGCTATGTGAAAAGTCTATTACAGAGTTCCCAGGATCAAGAAACCTCTTACCTCAGCCTCCCAAGCAGCAGGTGTCTGTCACAGGCAACTGCTCTCAAGTACACATTTTTAGATCTGCTATTTATACTCTAAAAATCCCTAACAACTACAGAGATTCCAAATTGGGAAAATTTATGCACCAAAACATAAAACTATAAATATCTCAGTTATTTACAATACCTTACATTGTTAAAATTATTCTCTGATGCTTGTACATACCCTTTTTAGAAACAAGGAGGCTAAAAATGACTTTTTTCTTTTTCGTATTATTTAATTTTTTATACATATATATATATATATATGGGGGCTGGGATTTAGCTCAGTTGGTAGAGCGCTTTGCTGCAGTCTCTGAGGTCTCGGGTTCAATTCCCAGCACCGCAAAAATGGGAGAAGGGCCTGGCAATCCACTCCCAAGGCAATCCCGAAACAGTCAGCCATTGAAAACCCTATGAGGGTCGCTATGAGTTGGATACCGACTCGACGGCACCTAACAACAACAACAACAACTCTCTTTCTCTCCCTCTGTCCCTCTCTCTCTCTCTCTCTCTCTCTCTATATATATATATATATATACATATGTATACATATATATGTATACATATACATACATGTGTGTGTGTGTGTGTGTGTGTATATATATATATATATATATGTATATATAATTTGTATTATTCAAGCTAAATCCTACCAACCCTAATCTGGGGCAAGAGTAATTAAGTGTGACAACAGCAGTATTTCAAGTACTTTAAAATGTTTCTTTTCAGAATGGTGTGATTTCAAATTTTACCTGATATGAATGGTTGTACTGTTGTCACTTCTATCACTTTCTCCACAACAGGAACTTTCTTCTCAATGGTAGGCTAAATGGATTGGTAAACAAGCTATAATTAATGTTGTATAATTCATACAAAGTTTACATAATAATTCAAGATAAAAATACAGAACTTTTTACCTTTAATGCAGGACATTCCTCAGCCCATGCTAAAAAGAAAAGGATATATAATCAATCCTTTGTATATGTGAAAACACCAGCCATACAATCACGAAGAGGTAGAATGGAGCCTAATTCTCATGGGCAGCTATCAAAATGATTATTTTAGGCTTTGATTTGGGGGCAGGAACTGTGTTTGGGTAGGACTACAACATGACAGAAACACACTGAATGGAAATATGAATATGGGTTTATCAAAACATGCAGTTAACACTTCAAAAGTGTGATTATGTTCACAATGACTGTAAGGAAAAACAAAAGAGTGCATACACCAATGACAACATGTGAACTGATGGAGAAAAAGTGATCTCCATTCAGAACACCGACTCATGACCATTAACGAATAAATGTCAAAGCTGATGGTAGAGTAGCACCATGTATCTTGAGTGTGACACAGCAGAATCAGACTGTTGTACTAAATGTAGTTATCCTTTTGTTCATTTTGCCCTGCAATGTGGGAGGTACAAAGTTGTGATAAGAGACCAATGAAATGCATAATTCACTTCTTATCAAGGAGAGGCTTCTCAATTGTTAGGCCTGGACATATAGAATAATAGCTCATAATTCAATTCCTTTTTCATATGGATTTGGGCTATTAATATGCCTACATTCTCTGTATCCTATATAAGCCAGTGGGGCTGGGATTTAGCTCAGTCAGTACAGCACCACTCTGCAGTCTCTGAGGTCCCCAGTTCAACTCCCAGCACCGCAAAAATTGGAGAAGCACATGGCAATCTACTCCCAAGGCAATCTCAAAACAATCAGCCATTGAAAACCCTATGAGGGTCACTCTGAGTCGGACATGACTCGACGGCACCTAACAACAACAACATACAAGCCAGTACAATTGTCATAAATTTTTTTTGATCCATTCATAAGAAGTTACATGAACAAGATCTATGAAATAATGTGTAGTATGTTTTCAGTATTAAAATATGGTTAACAAAAGCAAACAAAAAAAGCTGTGTTATTGCACAGTTAATCAGAATGATAACACTTTCTATTGCAAAATCACTGTGCTCCTTACTAAAATTAACAATTTTGGCATGCAAGGAATAAATACCATATTGGTCATTATCTCCAAAATTAAACTGGCATGCTATATCATGGTACTTTTAAAAGGATTTATGGGACACAGATATCTTATTAGCTCTGTTTATTTAAAACTTCAATACTTCTATACTTAAATGTATATCATCTAAGAAACTAATATCAAGCAACATACATCTTTGATGCTATATTGTTGTGGAGAAAAGAAGAGAGTGGCTGTGGTTACCCAAATTTAATCATTCTTTCCATCTTTCAGGAATCTCTGGATCAGCAATAATCTAGCTTTCCTTTTCAATGCAAAAACACTGAGGTCATCTAAAGTGAGTTCTCTCAAGTTTCCTCAATAGTAACTCAAAACCTACCTGGTAAATGTGTTCCATCCTCCTCCCTTGGTTAAAACTTCCTACTTCTCAAATAAATGCCTAATTCTGTGGTCTTAATTCTATTCCATTTTATAATCTTTTCATGGATTATTCCTACAAAGCATTTCCCCTATAGTTAACATAAGTGCCTCAGAATTATATTTACTATTTCCTCCTCTCTCTGCTTCTTCCAACCTTGACAGAAACATGCTCAGACATAAGGGTGACATTTATTCTTTCTCTTGATCTTGTCGTGCCTTGAACTATTTATTATGCAGTGACTTCTTGTCTGTATTTCTCTAAAGGAAAATATAGTTCTTACCTTCTACTTTTTGGCCTTTGATATTTTGGACTACTTCCTCTGCAGTCCAAAATATATGATCAACATACTTCAGAGTGGGTTTGCCCTAAAATTAATATCAAAAATGTGTTGCATTAGGTATCTCTAATCATTTTCTAAGAAAGTAAGTTAATCTTCTATTTTGAAAACAATTAAACTAAAGAGAAGAGAAGAATATGTTAAAAATCAGAACATTTCAATAGAGAACCTGTTACATGCTCCCTATTTGAGCATATATTTAACTTTATATGGCTACTGACTCTTTAAACCAAGTTATGGAGGTTAAGAGGAAATATACTCATTGAAAAAAAAACTTACTGATTTTCATTTTTCAACAACAGAACTCACTTCAGAATATCTAGCTATTGGATTCCTCACCAAATATAAGGTGGCACTTTTAAAAATATATATTTAAATGAATTCTTGTAATACACTTGCTATACTCAATCCTTAGGCAAAGAGAATAGTTCCTTAGAAGAAATTATTAACAAGAAAGAGAATTTGGATCATTCTATGCTGGTTATAACCACATTTTCAAGCTGCTTCATTTCGGAAGATAAAAGCTTGCAAAAATCTACATTTCTATGTAAAACATTCACTGATAGGAGAAGTATTTGCAAAAAACAAAAAGTAGTCAAGAAAACATTTTCTTTAGTGTGAATATCAGATCTCGTGAGTCTCATCAAGGGCAATCACTTGCATTGTTCAGAACTTGAAATATGAGGTCATGTGACACAAATATCACCTTACTTTTTTATGATGCAAGCAGGTTAAACAACGGGAGCAGAGAAATTACACAGAATTTGTGCATCATAAGTCCAAGGGTAAGATGTCGCTACAGTTTACTATCGACTCTAAGAATGTTCTAATTTTATACTGTTAGAATGCTTTCAAATTAAATATTAAGTATGATTGATTGATGCTATAAGGCATTCTAAAAGATAATTTCATTTGGCCTTAGCTTCATTATTAAACAAAAGAAAACAATACTAAACGGATATTTTAAGTTTAATTTGATGTACCAATGATCCGTTGTTTTCATTGTCACCACAAGGTTTGGGGTCTTCCAGTATTATTGTTTCTATGTCTGAATCTCCTGAAAAATCTGCATATTTAGTAAAAATAAATGATGAACAACATTTATATAGAAGAAGAGCCTCTATAATAACAGACACTATCAAAGAGTACTGATAATAAATATCATATATTATTTACTCAGTTAAGAATTTCAACTAAGCTTGACCTTTAACTGTCTATTTATTTCCTTAGGAGATGCTAATTATCCAAAATTACAAAAGATCACTTGGACCGACACTAAATATCCTTCAGTCCGACACTACAAACATATACAAGGTGAGGTGTGCTGAGGTTTAGCTGAGTTGGTAGAGTGCTACTCTGCATCATTAAGGACATGGGTTCAATCTCCAGCAGCCCAAAAATGAGAGCAGAGCATGGCAACCTACTGCTGAAGCAATCCTGAAACCATCAGGCATTGAAGATCTATGAGGCTCCCTATGAGTCAGACCCAACTCCAGGCACCTCACAACAACAAAGGTGAGGTGAGAACAGCCCTTCTGCTGGGCCTGGGCTTCCAGGAAACTCCCCATGTGGCCCCTCCCAGGAACACCCCTTGGGTAACCAGGCAGAGCTGCCCTGATGCCCCCAGAGTCACGACAGTGTGGGCTCCGCTCCAGTGGCCATCCTGCAGTCACCACAGCACAGCCTAGGGAGGGAGGCACCTGTGGACCAGGCTGCAGCCAACATTCCATTTAAATTATAGATTTCAC
>VMDO01043131.1:0-10101 GCA_007922755.1 Pedetes capensis
CAACTGTCTCAGAGTGGAGTTCAAGGGTATTACTTATTACTATTGTTATTACTTGGGAGAAGGACCCAGCAACCCACTCCCAAAAATCAATTCGCCATTGAAAACCCTACGAACAGCAGAGAAGCATTGACAATAGTGTTTTGCCTGATAGGGGTTGCTATGAGTCGGATACCAATTCAACGGCACCTAACAACAACAACAACATTGTTATTACTATTGCTAGTATTTCTGTTGACCTTTGCAATGAAGTTCCTCTTGTTTCTAAATGTGATTTTAAAAGAGGCCAGAGAAATGACCAAGCGCATTTGGGAGGCAATGGGGTGAATTAAGGCATGGTCAGTGTATTATGGCTTGCCATCCAATCCAGCCTAATGTCTGTTTATAGCGCCCATGGGCTAAGAATGTTTTTTCCCATATTTAAAAATGAGTGGCAAATAAATACAAAGAAGAAGAATATTTTGTTATTTTCAAATTATATTTAATTCAAATTTTGGTGTTCCATAAATAAGGTTTTATTAGAAAATAACTGTGCTCATTTTGAACATGTCTGTGAACAATATGCAGAATTAATAGTTGTGATAAGACTGTAGCCCACAAAGGGTAAAATATTTATGTTTTGGGCTTCTAAGAAAAAGTTGGCTGACTTCTGGTTAAGAGTACGTGTGTGCTCACTAAGGAACTGGTTAAAATATCTATGATACATGCTGGAAAAAGAATACTGCACAACTCTGAAAAGTAAATCTCTGTATGGACATCTATGTTAAATAAAATGAACAAAAACTATCTGAGTGCAATATATTCATCTCCTCTAAATATTCTAGTGGGTCATAAGCTCCCAGAACACAGCCGCTGGTCCTTTGGCTCACTGTTCTATCCCTAGTATCTAGAACCTCATGATGGATGGGACCTTCTCAATAAATGCTGGTTGAATGTATGCATGAATATAACACTACATCTAGGGAGCTAGCAAAGGAAAGATTTATAAATTTGGCTACATAAAAATTTTGAAAGTAATAAATATATTTTTTGTACAACAAACCATTATGAGTAAAGACAACAGACTAAGGTAATGATAAACTTCAAAAGAGTTCAGAGAGCCTCTTTCTTTTCTCTCTCTCTCTCTTTTTGTCAGTTTTTGAGACAGGCTTTCACTGTGTTGTCTAGGCTGGCCTCAAACTTGCAATCCTCCCCCCTCAGCCTCTCAAGGGCTAGGATTACAGATGTGCAGCACCACACTAGGTTCTTAAGAGCCTATTTCTTAATGAGCCAACCCCCCAAACCAGTAGGAAGACCAACAAACCTGTAGAAAAGTGGGCAAAAGATATTAACAGAAAAGTAACCACAATTGGGTCCTTAGCCTATGAAAAGATGCCCAAGTCCACCCTAAGAGAAAAGCAAATTACACTAAATAAGATACTATTTTTCCCCACCTCTCAGCTAATGAGGACAAACTGTACTACTGGAATTTTAAGTTAGCCAAAATTTCTAGGGAGTACAATTGGCAAAATCCAAAATGCATGTACACTTTGACCTGGTGATTCTAATTCTAGGAAGTCATCCTACAGAAATATCCATATTTGAAATGCTGCAATTGCATGATTATTTATTGAGACACTGTTTCCAATTCCAAAATATTGGAAATATCTTAAACGTCCATCAACAGGAAAAACAAATTAATGTGCGGACTACAGAGTAGCATGCAGCCCTAGGAAAGAATAAAGCAACTTTCCAATTCTTTAAATAATATAAAGTGAAAATATGTATAAAGAGCTGTGTAGAATGACACCATTTGTTTTTAAAAAAGAAAAAAGGATTCCTATGGAGTTCCTTGCATAGACTATCTTTAGAAAAATGCAGAATAAACTGGTATCAGTGGTTTCTTTTGAGAAGGTAAACTATTTGGCTGGTTTTATGGTTTGAATATGAAATGTTCCCCATAGGCTCATGTGTATGAACAATTGTGCACCCCCACCCAGGTGCTGGCACTATTCCGGGAGGTTGTGGAAACCATAGGAAGTGGGAGCTAGCTGAAGTAGGTCTCTGGGGTGGGTCCTTGGGGGTATATTATCCCTGGCGACTTCTCACTTGCTCTTCTTCCTGGCCTTACATGATGTGACCTGACCTGTTCCACCATGCTTCCCCTCCTGTGGTGCACTGAACCCTCCAAAACTGGGAGCCAGAATAAATCTTCCCTCACTTAAGTTGCTTTTCTAGAGTATTTTGTCACAGTGACAAAAAGCTAATGTGCAGGGGAACAGAAAGGAAGGGAGAGACACTTTCGTACTCTTTAGTGCTTGTTATATGAAATTTAACAAATATAATTAACATTGAAATAGGAATTGTATGAGCTTGATTTTGAAAACAATATTGAATATGCATAGAAAAGTCTGAAGAATATATACAAATAATTAACAATATGGGCAATTTTCAGTTTTAAGTTAATTTAATGTAATATTTAATAGTGGATAGATAATAATAAAAAATAAACCATGATGAAGACACAAGAGACTAAAAGTGAGCATGGACCTTTATTGTGAGCACAGATAATAGGACTTACTTTGATGGCTACTAAAACTATCAAGTCATCTAACATATGTAATCTGACTTTTGGAGTGACTCTATTCCATGTAAGTGATACTTGATATATTCCATTTTACCTCAGAGGAATTAAAAAGCACATGGCCATAGATCAATTACATTAAAATGGATAATAGTTTCTTTCATCTGATCCTGTTATCACCTAAATCTTTAGCACAACCAAAATTATTTATTTCTGCTATCATTTTGATGACATGACATTTTCTTAACAGTTGTTTTAGGAAAATTAAAAATATCCTTCCTGTTTAAGAAAAGCTGTTGGCTAGGCCAGGGTGACTCGTGCCTATAATCCCAGCATCTTGGGACATAGAGGCAAGAGGATCACAGGCTCAAGGCCAGAGGCAGACTGTGTAACTTAGTGAGACTCTGTGTTAAGGTAAAAACTGAAAAATGGGCTAGGGGTACAGTTCTGTGGCAGTACTTGAAACATATGCAAGGCCCTGGATTCAACTCCCAAGTCCAGAAAAAAAGAAAGGAAAAGAAAGGAAAGCAGGAAGGAAGAAAGGAAGGGAGAGAGAGAGAGAGAGAGAGAGAGAGAGAGAGAGAGAGAGAGAAAGAAAGGCAGGCTGTTGGATTCCTCAGTTCATCAAAATATAAAATCAGTTCCCCAGGTGCCTGGGAGAGATCGTGGTGGCCTCAATAATGGTAGCTATTTTCTTAATGCGCAGGACAAGCCACCAAGTTTCCCTTACAATGCCAGGTTAACTTTGATTTTGAGTTTGACCTGTTGTTTTTTGTCCAATAACTCCTGTTGTTTTGTGTATGTGTTTGTGTTTGTGGGTGTGCTTTTGTGTTGTGTGTTTCTGTGTCTGTTTCTGTGTGTTTTTGCATGTGTTTTTATGTGTGTTTGTATGTCTGCTTGTGTATTTGTTTTTGAGTATTTGTTTTTGTCTGTGTTTGTGCTTGTGGTTTTTGTGTGTGTGTTTGTATGTATGTGTGTGTGTATATCTGTGTGTGGACTTGTGTGTATGTGTTTATGTATGTGTACTTCTGTGTTTGTGTTTATATGTATGTGTTTCTGTGTGTTTATGTTTTTGTGCATGTGTTTGTGTGTGTTTTTGTATTTGTGTGTTTATGTGTTTGTGCATCTCTGTGTGCATGTGTGTTCTCGTGTGTTTCTGTGTATTTGTGTTTGTGTGTATGTGTGCTTGTATTTTTCTGTGCATTTTCGTGCATGTATGTGTGCATGTGATTGTGTGTATCTATGTGTGGATTTGTGTGTATATGTGTTTGTGTGTGCTCATGTGTTTTTGTATGTGTGCTTGTTTTGTGTATTTGTGTTTGGTGTGCATGTGTGTGTCTGTGTGTGCTTGTGTGTCTTTGTGTGCTTGTGTGTATGCTTGCTTACATGTGTTTGTGTTAGTGATTGTGTGTATCTGTGTGTTTGTGTGTTTTTGTGCATGTTTATATTCGTGTTTCTGTGTGTTTTTGCATGTGTTTGTGTGTGTGTAGTGTTGGGAATCGAACCCTCAGCCCTGCCACTGAGCTGCAACCACAATCTAGAACTCATGTCATGAATTTCCAAATGATGTTAACATGAGAACACAAAAACACACCCACAAACACCTACAAACACCCATGCAAACACATGCAAACACAAGCAAACACAAGCAAAAAGACACACACAAAACACAAACCCACACGACACACATAAGCACAAACACAAAATATCACACCCACACATATGCACACAGACACACACACATAAACAAACACACGTACACACATGAACACACAAATACACAAAAACACACAAACACATGAGCATGCACACAAACACACACACCTAAACACACACACAGAAACACACACACAAAGGCACACATAAACACACACAAATATGCAAAAGATACATACAGACACACTCAGACAAACACACAAAAACTTCCTCTCAAATATATACCCACATTCACACACAGACACAAACACAGCCACAACCACACACAACCAGGAACCAACACACAAACACACATATACAAACTCACAAACACACCCACAAACACCACACACACAAACACATACATCATACCCAGAAGCACACAAATACAAACATATACAAGCACACATACACACAAGCACACATACAAACACACAAAAACATAAGCACACACAAACACACATGGACACATGCAAACGCAGAGACACACACAACATACAAACACACATTACACAACACATATGCACAACCATACTTTCAAACACAAACACAACCACACTCACCAACACACACACACACAAACACAAGCACACACAAATTCACACATAAACACACATAAATGCATAACACAGACAGACAAACGTATAAACACGGACACACACGCACACACACACACGCACACACACACACACACAAAGGAAACAGGTTCTACATAGCAACCCCTGTATTTTACAGAAGCCAGTTGGTTTTGGTGCCAGTGCAGAAGGTTTTGCCTGTTTGAGGTCATTCCTAGTGTGAAAGTCTGAGATTCTGAGGCGATAATATTGGCATGGGAGTTAGCGTTTTGATGGTCCACGGAATGTGGTACAATAGCCTGGTCAGAAATTTCTTGGAATGGATCTACCCATGTTGTTCAATACAGTAGCTGCTAACCTTGAAAAGTGAATAGTTCAGATTAACACATACTCTAAATATAAACTATATACTGGATTTTAAAGATGGGGAAAAACAGCAAAGTATCTCATTACTGATGTAGTATATTGATTACATGTTGAAAAATTTTTGGAGACATTGGATTGAACAAAATATATTAATAAAATTATTTCCATCTGTTTTTACTTTTTTATGTGATCACTAGAAAATTAGAAACTACATGTGTGGCTTGCATTATCTTTCTGATAGACAGCACTAAGAGTGTTACTATTTACTAGATCATTCAATCATTCATTCAACAAGGATTCTAAAGAGGCTACTATGTGTCAGGCATGGAGCTGGGTCCAGGAGGTACGTGATGAATAAGGCACAGGCCCTTGCTTTTAAGGCACTTTCATTTTAGTGCAAGAGGAGGATGGGACATGTTGAGACAGGTACTCAGAGGGTGTTCTGAGTGCACACCGCAGAGCCCCTGACCAGCCCGGGAAGGGAGGGTGTGGTGAACAAGCTGGGGGAGCAAGGGAGCCTAGAGGAAGGGAAAAGTAAACTGAATGCTGAACATTGGGAGGAGGTAACCTGCTTGGGAGACAAAGGAACATGAGGGGAAGGAGTCAAGTTGCATATGTAAGAGTGGGAGGCAGAGAGAAGACAGTTTTCTTTGTTGTTGTTGTTAGGTTCCGTGGAGATGGGTTCAACTCACAGCAACCCTACATATAACAGAACAAAGCACTCCTTGAAACTGTACCATGCCTGGCACTATGTCAGTGCTTCTCTGCTATTCATAGAGTTTTTGATGGCTCATTGTTTTTGGGATTGCTTGGGGAGTGGATTGCCATGTCCTTCTCCCATTTTGGGGGTTGTTGTTGTTGTTGTTAGGTGCCGTCAAGTCGGTATCCGACTCATAGCAACCCTCATAGGGTTTTCAATGGCTGACTGTTTCGGGATTGCCTTGGGAGTGGATTGCCAGGCCCTTCTCCCCTTTTTGCGGTGCTGGGAATTGAACTCGGGACCTCAGAGACTGCAGCGCAGTGCCCTACCAACTGAACTAAATCCCAGCCATTTTTGGGGTGCTGGGGATCAAACCCAGGGCCTCAGAGAGCATGGAGTAGCACTCTAACAACTGAGCTAAACCCCAGCCCCTCAACAGCTTATTTTGTTGTTGTTGTTGTTAGGTGCTGTCAAGTCGAGTCGGTATCTGACTCATAGCGACCCTCATAGGGTTTTCAATGGCTGACTTGTCTCGGGATTGCCTTGGGAGTGGATTGTCAGGTCCTTCTCCCATTTTTGCGGTGCTGGGAATCAAACTCTGGACCTCAGAGACTGCAGCGCAGTGCTCTACCAACTGAGCTAAATCCTAGCCCAACAGCTTCTTTTAGGGAAGGACAAATGGCCCAACAGGAATTTGGCACTGGACAGATAGGATTGTGGCAGACAGGCCTGGGCCTGGAGGATCCCTCCTTCCAGGTGTTCCTGCTGCTGACTTTGGGTGACTTCTCATGAATAGTTTTCTGTCATTATTATTATTATTATTATTATTATTATTATTATTATTATTATGCCTTTTGGGACAAGGTCTCTCTCTGTACCCCAGGCTGGCCTCAACTCACAATCCTTCAGCCTCAGCTCCCTGAGTGCTGGGATTATAAGCATATGCCACTATACCTGGCTTTTTTTCCCCCCTCTTGATACCAGTTTGCTTTTAAGAACAGAGGCGAAAGGTGAATTTAGCCAGGGCCCTACCTACCCTACCTGTGCAACCACAACTTAACTTTGATGGGAAGGTGCCATCTTTATTCATTTCAATCACTGGCACGCTTCTCATATCCACTTCTCTCCTTTTTATTTCCAGAGACCAAGGCCATGGGCCAGAGATAAGTCCATTTTAATTTTGGGGGAGAAAGGAAGGGCCTTGATGACTAACTTCCCTGCCCCTGACCCCCTGCACATGTCTCATCCAGTCTGGAGGATCCAGTACTTTTTAGTAAATAAGTTTGCAATTATGGTAAGATCATTATCCATATGGATAATTTAATGGAATTCTTTACCCATACAAAGAATTCAATGTTTGGCCAAGACCTTGTAGTAAATAGACCTTGGAGTCAGAGTTTTTGCTCAACTATTAATGAGTGATCTTAAACAAAATAATTAACATGCTGGGTCCTCTGTTCATTATTTAATGAGGGGTTTCAACTCAATGATCTCTAGTTTCTTTGTGTTTTAACTTTCAGATAGTCTGATAAATGGTATGCTCACTAATAAGAAATTATCTAACTGGGAAAAGTCCAGGTACAATGACAAGAAGGCAAAAATATTGAACTTCATTCAGCTTACTGGTCCAACTTAGAGAAATAATTACATGTTTTGCAACTATCATTTAAAGTGTCATATTTTATTGAATTATACTGTATGATGCATCTGATATTTTTAAGCAAAACTGGCCAAATGAGAGCAATAACTATTGCTTGGACAGAGTGTTTCAATAATAATTTTTAAATCTATTAAATGTGATGAACTACAGTTAAAACAAAAAGTATATTTCAATAACAGTGTTTTATAAGAATGTTAAATAAGCAAAAAAGACTGGCAGGGTTTTGACTTGATAGATTTTCCAGTAGCTTTGGAGTCTTTTCTAATCCAAGTCAATACTCAGCAGCTGTCATGGAACTCCTATTTGTGTGGAATATTCTAGATTCCACTGTTGAGTATAAGCACACTCTTTGGTAATCTTAGAACAATGTAGTATAGAACATCAGTTCTCAAACTGCCTGGTCTCAACATGCCTTGACATTCTTAAAAATTATTGAAGACACCAAAGATCTTCTATGTGTGAGTTATAGCTATCAGTATTTACCATCTAAGAAATTAAAAATGAGAAAATATTATATTTATTTGAAAATTCATTAAGATAATAAAACTATCACATGTGATCATATGTAATATATTTTAATGAAAATGGTCTTATTTTTTCAAAACAAGATTTAATAAGAAATGGGGCATTATGTTCTTTGTAAGTCTCTTTAGTGACCAGAGTAATAGAAGACATCTGGAATCTCGTGTCTACTTCAGCATTCAATCTGTGGTGATATCATGTGTCGTGGGGTCTCTAGAAAGCTCCATTGTACAACGTGGGAGAATGAGAGTGAAAGAAACAATGGCTTTATGTTGTTATGAAAATAGTTTTGATGCACAGACTCCATGGATAGTTTGCTGAGAAACCCCAGGGGTCCCTGGAACACACTTTGACCACTTCTGGCATAGTGATTACATCAAAAGAATTTGTACTCTGTGGAAAACAGAGTTTGAACACAGGTGGAGCTTCTCTGTATGTATGGAATTAGGGACAACTCTGTGGAGTAATAAAGAGTAGCTGAGCCAGTGGTCCTGGAAGCCACATGTGGATGAATTGGGAGCAGTGCTGAGGGGTGACAATTGCACAGGTGGCAGCTGACATTAGAAACAAGGCAGCATATGGACACAAACCCCAGCATCAAACAGTCACTTTCAGGGCCCGTAAACCACTCCCTTGGAAGCTGCGCTGCCCAGGAAGCACCTCATTGACGGAGGAACCACTAAGAATTTGCACAAGCTAGGAGACAAGGTGCAGAGCCCAGAGAGGTTCTGAAAGTTCCTGAAACCCCACTGTAGAGATCACCCACATATGCTTTTCATAGAGTCTGCAAGGAGCATGCTTCTTCTTTCAAAAGAATCTAACAGGACACCCTAATACATGAGTTGTGATCAAAATATACAGGGATTGTTTAAAAAAATTATCATAGTAAAAGATACATGGCCATTAATGCCCTTTAAAATACTCCCCCTGCCTTTGAACACACTTAGCCCATCGTTCTTGCCACTTTTTGAAGACATTCTGGAAGACCTCTTTCTTGAGTGTCTTAAGTTATGCTGTCGTGGCTGTGTTGATGTCCTGAATTGATTCAAAACGTTTAGCCTTCATGGTCATTTTCATTTTGAGGAAGAACTGGAAGTCACACAATGCCAAATCCGGTGATTAAGGTGGATGAGGAGACACTGTAATGATTTTATTTGACAGAAATTACTGTACCATAAGCGATGTGTGACATGAAGCATTGTCATGATGGGAGATGAAACTAAAGACACTCATGAAATAAAACTCTGAGAACTACTTCAGGAAGTGGCAAGAATGATGGGATAGACATGTTCAAAACCAAGGGGAGTATTTTTTGGGGGATTATTGACCATGTGTCTTTTATTATAATAACATTCTTAAAAACTTAAATTCACTGTATTTTTTGATCACATCTCATATACAGCGTAGCAGAGTGTGCTGCTATGGCTGACGTCCAGAAGAGGTCCATGTGGCGTGCCTTGTTCTTTTTCCTGTCTCAGTCAGCCCCAGCCCCTGAGGCATGGCCTCTGACCCTAGACCTCCAGGGAAGGTGTGAGGAAAACTGTTGATGTAACTGCAAGCGATTAGCAGAGCTGGAATAAATACCCTGAGCACCTGGTCCCAGGTTCCTGCTCTTGGGGCTTCTCTTCCATAGGGGGAGCCAGGGAGACACCTCCATGAGGCAGCCTCATAATTAAAGGCCTGACCTGTGGCTGTCAGTTAGACCTAGGATGGGAATAGGAATGTGAGGGCAACAGAGAGATGAGGCTCAGGCTTGTGGCTCACATTTTGAATCTTAGACCCTAGATTGCCCATTGGCCAAACGAGGATTAGTAATAATTTACCTTAATTGAGCACTTAAAATATGACGGGCATTCTGTGAAGCACTTTGCAAGAATGATCTTGTTTCAGCCTCACAAAACCTGTGTGACACTTTCTTACCTCCCACATTTTATAGAAACGGCCTTAAGGAATTAAGTAACTGGGGCAAAAGACACAAGTCCCGGGGGAGGAACAGGCTTTCTGAAATTCTCCATGTAAAATG
>VMDO01043132.1:0-10088 GCA_007922755.1 Pedetes capensis
AGACAGACAGACAGACAGACAGACAGTCAGAGACAGAGACCCAGTAGGAGAGACATGGAGAGAAATCTCTTCCAGAGACCTTGGAGCAAACCACAGGAAGTGCTAGATGTTTTCCTTGGTGGCCACCGAGACCCAGCAGGATCCTAGCAGGGAGAAGCTGCCGTCCGGGATGCTGTGTCCTGGCAGGCTGGGGGGAGCCAGGGCCCCCAGCAGTTGATTGTGCCTCCTGCCTCTCTAGCTCGCCCTCCCTCACTTGCGGAAGAGCCGGGGCAGTGTCATCAACATCTCCAGCCTGGTTGGGGCCATCGGCCAGTCCCAGGCGGTTCCCTATGTGGCCACCAAGGTATGCCAGCCCTGCCCATTCCCTTCCGCCCAGCCTGGCCCTGGGGGGCCTCCACCTCATGCCCAGACTCTGAGAAGGAGCCCTGCGGATCCTCACACCCGCCTCCCTGCCTCAGCCCTAGGCAGAGCCTGTGACCAGCGTCCCCCAGGCAAGGCCTGGTGCATGTGGGGGCTGCCTGCCCAGAGGGCGAGACCTGCCCACTCCCGGGGAGAGCAGGGAATGGCCCTGCCACCTCGGACTGAGCTTCCTGCTGCTCTGTCTCCTCCAGGGAGCCGTGACAGCCATGACCAAAGCCTTGGCCCTGGACGAGAGCCAGTATGGCGTCCGAGTTAACTGGTGAGCAGCTCGAAGCGGCCCGCGATGCTGGGTGGCCGGGAAGACCAGAGTGACCTCGGCAGCACCTGGGACATGCTTCTTGGTGCCCTCTCTCCCTCCCACAGCATCTCCCCTGGCAACGTCTGGACCCCGCTGTGGGAGGAGCTGGCAGCATCAACACCAGACCCCAGGGCCACCATCCGGGAGGGCACCTTGGCCCAGGTAGGAGCAGGGCCAGCTCCAGACAGGGTGGAGGAGGCCTGGGAGCGTGGCCCCCATGTGGGGGCCCCTCCTGACCTCCTTCTCTCTGCAGCCCCTGGGCCGCATGGGCCGCCCATCAGAGGTGGGGGCTGCAGCTGTGTTCCTGGCCTCTGAAGCCACCTTCTGCACAGGCGTGGAGCTGCGAGTGACGGGGGGTGCAGAGCTGGGGTATGGGTGCAAGGCCAGCCACAGCTCCCCTGGGGATGTCCCCACTCTCCCCTCCTGATTCCCACACAACGGCCTGGCCCTCCCTGCCCAGCCCTACCTGTACCACCTGCCGCTCAGGTGCAGCCCCCAACCCCTTAGATGGAAGCCCCCTTAGGAATGTACCAGGTCACCCTGCAAGTGCCCATAAAAGCCATGTGCAGCCCGGAGAACATCTGACGTTTATTTCCTGTTCTGTATACAAGTTGGGATTTAGCTCAGTAGAACGCTGCGCTGCAGTCTCTGAGGCCCCGAGTTTAAGTCCCAACACCGCAAAAATGGGAGGACCTGGCAATCCACTCCCAAGGCAATCCTGAAACAGTCAGCCATTGAAAACCCTATGAGGGTCTCTATGAGTCGCATACCAACTCGAGGGCACCTAACAACAACAACAACAACAACAAGACAAGCTCCACCAGCGTCGCCTCCAGGCCACCCTCCAGCGCCCACTGCGGACCTCAAGCAGGTGGCAGGTTGCTAACCTGCCGCCAGGCTGAGCAGTTCAGACTCACCCGGCCCTAATTAAAAGGCCCGCAGGGGAGAGGGAATTAGCACTAATTGGGAGATAATGGAGAAGAACCAAAGAGGCCTCGACTTCCCTCGCGGCCCTAGGGCGAAAGGAGTCGTGACCTCCTCGCTAACCCTGGAGCAGGGGGACTGCGGCGCGGGTAGCAGCGGACAGGGAAGAGGCTGCAGCCCGCGCCCGTGGCTTCAGGAAAGCAGACGCTGGGGGGCGCAGAGCCCCGGTGAGCGCTGCGCTTGCTCGCTGCCACGTCCCGCAGGGGAGCGGGCGGCACCGCAAAGCTGCTGCTGATTGGCCGCGGCGGGGGTGTGCGGCCGTCGCTGATTGGCCGCGGCTGGAGTTGGGCGCCGCCCCCAGCCCGGGGTGGGGCGGGGAGAGGAGGGAGGAGAAAAACTGAGCCCAGGCCTGCGGGGAAGGATGCGCGATGGGGCCACTTTGGCCTGTGGCTGTTGTAGGCCAGGGGACAGTGACCTGGGGACAGGATGTGGGGGCGCCGTAGGGTAGAACTGAGGAGAAGGTGTCCCAGAACTAGACATGATGGCCAAAGGACTGGATTTTGAGGACACAGCAGACAGGAGGTTTTTTTTGTTGTTGTTTTTGTTTTTTTGTTTTTTTTTTCGGTACTAGGAGTTGAACCCAGGGCCTCACGCCTCGCGCCTGCATGCTCTGCAACTGCTGGACCACTGAGCTGCGCCCCCAGCCCATTTTTTTTACTTTTTTGAGACAGGGTCTCGCTAAATTACGCAGACTGTCTCTGGTCTCGAACTTGCGATCCTCCCGCCTCTGCCTCCCGAGCCGCTGGGATGACAGGCGCTGGGATGACAGGAGTGTGCCACCACGCCCGGCTCAGGAGATTTTGCTGTCACCGTAACCTCTGGTCACGAAAACTTTGGGGGGCCATGGTGACCGAGAAGCACAATGCAGAGGTCACTGCAGGGGTCCTGAGATGGGGAGCCGTACACGAAGGGCGTCAGGGGTAAACCTGCGCTGGTGGCTGCTGCGAGGCTCAGGATGCACAGGGTGGGTGGGAAAAATTTCTGACCTCGCTGATTAAAGGGCCTGGCGGGAGGGTGGGGAACCGTGCACGCTTCTGTCTCAGAGAGGAACAAAGAACCGCTTGTCTGGCTGGCGAGAAAAAACCCTTATCAGGCTGGGATTTCCCCCTGGGCACCTTGGCGCAAGCCTGTGATCCCAGCGGCTCGGCTCAGGAGGCGGAGGCGGGAGGATCGCGGGTTCTGTGCCAGAGGCAGCCAGTGTCTCAAGACTGAAAGAAAAAAGAAAAAAGAAAAAAAAAAAAAAAAAGGGCATGGGGTGCAGCTCAGAGCGCTTGCAAAGTGCGAGGCTCTGGGTTCAACCCCAAGTACCAGAAAAGCAAACAACAAAAACCCAGGGCCTACAGATGGCAGCGAGGCTCCTCTGGCCTCGCTACGCAGCCTCCTATTAGAGGTCTTTTCCCAATCCCACTTCTTTATGTGTCCACGGACTCATAGCGAGCTTTTCCCTCTCACAAAGGGGTCGTGATGTATGGAACCGTCTGCTCCTGGCCTTTGCACACACCCCCTTTTGTTTTTTTGTGGTACTGGGGGTTGAACCCAGGGCCTCGCGCCTGCATGCTCTGCAAGTGCTGGACCACTGAGCTGCGCCCCCAGCCCATTTCTTTACTTTTTGGGACAGGGTCTCGCTAAATTACACAGACTTCCTCTGATCTCGAACTTTCGATCCTCCTGCCTCGGCCTCCCGAGCCGCTGGGATGACAGGCGTGCGCCTTTGCCCCTTCTCACCCCAGCCTGTTTATCCCGGCCACTGCTCCACGACGGTCCCTGCGAAAATGCTTTTGTTTGTTTGTTTTCTGAGACAGGGTCCAGGTTATAGGCCCAGGCTGGCCTCTAACTCACGATCCTCCTGCCTCTGCCTCCCCAGTGCTGCGATCGCAGGCGTGCGTGTAAATGCGTTCCTAAAATCCACCGCACGGGCGCTCTCGCGGTGCACGGGTGGGGTGGAGAGGGTGGGCTGGGTTTCCATTCCTGACTCCTGGGCGCATGTGCTCTTCTGCACAGGGCCCAGCTTCCGGGAGTGAGATAACCCGGGCGGCGGGCGGCGTGGCCGCCCCGGCCCCTGGGCCCAGTCTTCTGCGGGAGGGGCGTGAGCGGGGCGGGGCCGGAACGTGTTTCCCCAGGACACGCGCCGGGAGGGCGCAGAAACCCGCAGCACCAAGCATGGCCGCAGCCGCCCTGGGCCAGGTGGGTTCGTTCCCCGAGCTGGGGGCGCCGGGGAAGCCCGGGGGGAGGCGCACTTCCGGGAGGACCACCCGGCGCTCCGACCTTCCGGCTTGGCGCAGCTTCCCCGGCCCTTGGGTTCCGCCGCGGGGCGCGGGGCGAAGGAGCACGAGGCTGTGCGGCGTGGACGCCCCCCGATCGGCGGGGATCGGGGGTGGCGCGGGGGTCGGGGCGGCCGCGGCGCGGGGACGGCGCCCGGGGGACTCGGGCGGGGCTCTGGGGCCCGAGAGCGCGGGCTGGAGCCGGGTCTGTGCGGGCCGCCAGCGTCCACGCGGGACGGTCGGGAGCCCGGCTCGGGACGGAGGACCCCGAGTGGACGTCACAGCCCCGGACGGCCGCCGCCCGGCTGTGGCACAAATGTCACCTGTTAGCTCCGCACCTGACTTTGAGGCTCTTTGTCCCAGGGTGCCAAATGGCAAGGCAGACTCCCCCCTCCCCGCATTGAGGATAGAACCCAGGGCCTTGACAAGCGGCCTCCACCCAGTGCCACCCTCAGTCCTTTTGTCCTTTAACATTGTTCTGATTTTTTTTTTTTTTTGGTAGTCCTGGGCTTTGAACCCAGGGCCGCACCCTTGCATGCTTTGCAAGTGCTATGCCACTGAGCTGTGCCCCCAGCCCATTTTTTGCTACTTTTTGAGACAGGGTCTTGCTAAATTATGCAGACTGCCTGTGGTCTCCAACTTGCCATCCTCCTGCCTGTGCCTCCACTTCCCCAGTCACTGGGATTACAGGCTTGCACCACCGCACCAGGCTTCTGATAACCTTTGGTTTTTAAAGTTAATATGTGCAATACAGGAAACAAAAACACAAGAAACAAAGGACACAGTCACCTGTGTCACACACAGTTCATTTGGACAGGGCCTTCTAGGTCCTGCGTGTGTACACACAGCGTTCTGTTCTGGGTAACTGAGATCCAGCAGTATATTACGCTTTTCCACACACACCGAGTATTGACCAATACAAAACCCCAAAGCTATATGAGTATCTTGATAACCAAGAATGAACCACACAAACTCAACCTCTTAGAAAAAATGGTAATCCTGCTTTCCTCGGGGACAAAATTCTCACAAGACAAAAGTGGCAACAAGCCTCTAGGTAGAAGTGTTGGCAGAGTTACAATGAAAG
The DNA here is from genome assembly GCA_007922755.1 of Pedetes capensis. NCBI lineage: Eukaryota > Metazoa > Chordata > Mammalia > Rodentia > Pedetidae > Pedetes > Pedetes capensis. Next base: position 5,048 of record VMDO01043132.1, read on the forward strand.
TACTAGGTCGGGTCACGGCGGTGCACACCTGTAATCCCAGTGACTTGGGGTCAGGAAGGTTTTAAGTTTGAGACCAGAGGCAGCCTGTGTAACTTAATGAGACCTGGTCCTAAGATAAAAAGTATAAAAGGGGCTGGAGGTGCTGCTCGCTGGTAGAATGCTTACAAAGTATGCACAAGGGCCCAGGTTCAACCCCCAGTACCACGCCCACAAAAAAACTGCCTTTCCTTAATGCTCCATTTAAAATGAGACATAAAGCAATAGGCATGCACTAAAGACAGTCTTTCCAAAAGTTCATTATCAGAGCTACACTCTTAAGATATTCAGAAGGCCAGGCACGATGGCGCATGCCTGTAATCCCAGCAGCCCGGGAGGCGAAGGCAGGAGGATCACGAGTTCGAGACCAGAGGCAGTCTGCGTAATTTAGCGAACCCCTATCTCAAAAAGCAAAAAAATGGGCTGGGGGCGCAGCTCAATAGTCCAGCACTTGCAGAGCATGCAGGTGTGAGGCCCTGGGTTCAACCCCCAGTACCGCAAAAAAAAAAAAAAAAAAAAAAAAAAAAGATATTCAGAACGTGTGTGTCCACTGAACTGATGATTTCCTATCGCACAGCATAAGAGGCCCATCAAGGGCTCATGAAAATGTGAGTCTAAGCACACTGTGCACCCCTCTCCCTGGTGGCTTCCGCCTGCCCCCCGCTGCCAGCCTAATAAATGTCCTGACTCACACTGCCCAGAAGTGGCCTCACAATTCCATGTCCAACATGCATTTATTTTATGAATTATAACATATTCACAACTTGGTTAATTCATTAGCTCTATTTTCTACCATATTCTGTCACCTTGTTGTTAGGTGCCATTGAGTCGGTGTCCGACTCATAGCGATCCTACGTACACCAGGCAAAACAGTATTGTCAGTGCGTCTCTGCTATTCATAGAGTTTTCAGTGGCTGATTGCTTTTTGGGAGTGGGTTGCCGGGTCTTTCTCCGAAGCCTACAGCACCTGATGTTCCCAGGCGGTCTCCTATCCAAGCACTAACCAGGCCCGACCCTGCTTAGCTTCCGAGATCTGACAGGATCGGACACCACAGTGGTACGGCTGCAGGCATATTGTCACCTTAGGACATTTATAAAGTCTCTAGCCCTTTTTAAGTTTTTTATTTTGGGACAGGGTCTTGCTAATTTGACCAGGCTGGCCTTGAACTCACTGTGTACCCAGGCTGGCCTTGGACTCACTGTATAGCCCAGGCTGGCCTTGGACTCACTGTATAGCCCAGGCTGGCCTTGGACTCACTGTATAGCCCAGGCTGGCCTTGGACTTGCCATCCTCCTACCCACCATGACCAGCACTTGGGAAGACTTTACTTTCCCCACCTGTCAGTGACCGGTTAGCCCTGGACAGGAGTCTGGGCCAGTCCTGGGCTATGACAGGCACTGGAGCTGACGCCTGAGCTGAAGTAGGACAGGTGCAGTCCTGGCTTCTGGGCACATTATCCGTCCTGCAGTAGAGACTGTCAGGGGTTAAGCCCTGAGCTGTGCTGGCTACAGTCCTGGGAGCCCTGGTGGGCACATCCTGGCACGTGAGGGGACATCGCTGGGGCTTGGCACAAGCTGCAGAGATGGGTCTGGACTGACAGACCTGGGATCGGCACGGGACACTTCCGGGCTGTGGAGGGCAGGGTCCTGGCTGTGGAAGGGGGCAGCCCTGAGCTATGCCCAGACAGTTCTTGGGGCTGGTGGGGACGGTCCTGGGAGGCGACAGGGCCAATCGGGGCTGTAATGTGGGCTGTCGTGGGCTGCGGTAGGACAGTCCTGGCCTGTGATGGAGAGGGAGTTCTGGGCTACAGAGGGGCAGTTAGTTGTCCATGGGTGGGTCAGTGCTGGACTGTGAAGGGAACAGTTTGGGGTCGCGGCAAGTGGTTCTGGGATGCGATAGGACAACTGGGCCATGACGAGGACAGCTGCGGGCTTTGCCACGCTGTGGTCAGGACCTCTCCTGGGCTGTGACGCTTGGGTTGTTTGGGCCACGCCGGAGGCTCTGTCTACCCTCAGAGCCCTGTCCCGGCAGCCCCTTCACTTCGTACGCCAGCCTCAGGCCTCACCCTGAACCGAGGGCCTGCCTGCCATCTGGGCGCCTGCTTTGGGTTCGGTCCCCACGGCTCGGGGTACAGGGCAGCGGGGTGCCTTCCTTGAGCCCAGAGATGTTGCCCGGCCTTAGAGAAATGCCTGGGAGATGCAGGTAGTTCTTCCCCGATGCCAACAGGTCTTTGTGGCCACAGGGGAGTTAGGCCTCCTGGACAGCACGCCCAACGCCTTGTCTGCATGGTGGCCGTGATGGGTGGCTTTTGATGTCCTCTCTGCCCTTCCTGCCTGCAGCCATAGCTCTGTGGCATCTGATCCCATCAGATCTCGGAGGCTAGGCCGTGTCGGGCCTGGTTAGTCCTTGGATGGGAGACCGCCTGGGAACACCAGGTGCTGTCGACATGGGAGAAGGACCTGGCAACCCACTCTCAAAAATCAATCTGCCATCAAAAACCCTATGAACATCAGAGAAGCACTGACAATAGTGTTTTGCCTGTTGTACACAGGGTCACTATGAGTCGGATACCGACTCCACGGCACTAACAAAAACAACTCCCCTTCCTGGCTGTTTCAGTCTCTGAGCCTCTCTGACATGATGTGTCTCCCCATCTTTGCTCCTCCGCTGGCCCCTCACTCTCAGCTCTGTCCCCTGAGCTCCTGTCCTGTCCATTTCTCTCCCTTCTCCCCATTGTGTCTCCTGGCTTCTCCTTGCTCTGCCCTCAGTTCTTCCTGATGTTTCCAGACTTTTCTGTGCCTCCCCCGCCTGCCCCGATCTGATCTGCTCTGGCACTTCCTGGCCTCTGCCTGCTCTTTTCAGCTGCTGCTCCCCTTTCCTGTGCCAACCCCTCCCTCCCATCTCTCTGGCTCCTCTGCTCTCCCGCCCCGGCCCTGTATCTCCCTCCTCCACACGTGGTGGCCTGCCCTGTCTGGGGCGGGCTTGAGGCTGCAGGTTTGGGCGGACTCCACCCCAGCACCCAGAGACCACTTGGGAACCAGAACTCTGACGGCCCAGAAGCCCCCAGGCACCTGCCACGGGGACCCCCCCTCAGGCTTTACAGCCAGATGTTCCCACACCACAGCCCACAAGCCCGTCACCCTGCCTGAGTGACCACTGACCGTCACATCCACGCCGCTCTCTGCTCAGGGGTCCACTCTGTGTCCTTCCACCTCGTGGCCCCGCTGCCTCCCTGCGGGGTGGGGAGAGAGGCTCTGTGAGGTCAGGCATGGCCTCCCTGCTGGACAGGCCACGCCCGCTCTCCTTGTGGACGGAGATTGTCCACGGGCAGCCCCGTCAGCTCTGTACTGCGGCCACTGCCATGGCGGTGACCGAGGTTTGCGATCAGGGGCCTCAGGACCCCAGCCTGGCTGCCCCAGTGACCCTAAAGGGTGAGCATTTAGACTGGGGGTCCATTCTGAGGGAGGAGGCGGGGCCTGGACCCCGCTTCTGAGGGAAGAGGGCTGGGTCTGAGGGAGGAGGCCTGGGCCTGAACCCCCGTTCTGAGGGAGGAGGGCTTGGCTGGATCCCCGTTCTGAGGGAGGAGGCCTGGGCCTGAACCCCCGTTCTGAGGGAGGAGGGCTTGGCTGGATCCCCGTTCTGAGGGAGGAGGCTGGCCCTGGTCCCCCTGGTCTGAGGAAGGAGGGCTGGGGCCTGGAGTCCTGGCTTCTGGGGGAACACAGTCTGAATGTCCCTCGTTAGCCTACCTTTAGTCAGGGCTCGAGTTGTCCAGGCGGCCTGCAGAGCAGATCTCAGGCTGAGATCAAAGTTCCCCTGGGTGGGAGGAGCCTGCGCTCGACTTTGCCCCAGCACAGAGGAAGGGGATTGGAGCTCACGGAGGAAGGGGATTGGAGCTTGCTCAGCACTTTCTGAGTTGGCTGAGGGTGGGTGGCCCTTGGTCAGAGCCACTTGCTTTTTCCAGAATGCACTGGGACTGTGACCACGCAGGCCCCAGGGCCCTTGCACATCTAAGAGGTGGCAACCAGCGGGCCAGGACCTCAGCTCTTCCTCACTGCCAAGCCTCCTCATCTTCCTCATTTTTCTCCCACCCTAGGTCTGGGCTCGAAAACTTCTCCCTGTCCCCTGGGTTCTGTGTGGTCCCAGAAGATATGCCGCCTCCAATTTCAAGGTGAAAACATGGGCTGGACCTCCAGGTCGGAGGAGGAGGCTGGGGCTGGACTCCCAGGTCTGAGGGAGGAGGCTGGGCCTGGACTCTGGGTCTGAGGGAGGAGGTGGGCCCTGGACTCCCAGGTCTGAGGGCGGAGGGATCGACAGCTGGGTTTGGGCATCTCCCCAGGTCCACAGGGGAGGTGGGTGCAGGTGGCCCCCAAGCAGCCTCCATCAGCCAGGAGGAGGGAGATGAAGCTGTGTCTCCCGCGGCCTCCTGGGCGGCTGACGCTTCCCCGTGGGCTGTGGCCTGGGGCCCGTGGAGCTCTGCTTCCCCAGTCTGGGGACGGCGGCCGGGTCCCTTGAGCCCTGGCAGCTCTGTGTCTTCTCAGGCCTCAGAACTGCAGCTGCACAGAACGACGCAGCCGCAGCCGCAGCCCCGGCCCGGCGAGCCCCTGGCCTTCGGGAAGACGTTCACCGACCACATGCTGCTGGTGGAGTGGAGCGCGGCGCGGGGCTGGGGCCGGCCCCGCATCCAGCCCTTCCAGAACCTCACGGTGCACCCGGCCTGCTCTGCCCTGCACTACTCGCTCCAGGTGGCCTGCGCGGCGCTGTCCCCCTGCCCGGCCTGACCGTGCCTCTTACCTGCCGGCTCTCCTGCTGTCCCCTCCCTGCATGTGCTTGCGGTGTGTTTCTTCTTCCTGCCGTCTTGTCGCGTTCCCAGGCGTGCCGGGTCCCGCCATGGGCGGCCCCAGTTCCCTGACTCGGACCCTTCACGCCTCGGCTGTCCCTCTGTGAGATCTGGGCTCTGAGCAGCGGAGGGGGAGGACAGAGGAGGCCATGCAAGGGAAGGCGGGG
>VMDO01043133.1:0-10119 GCA_007922755.1 Pedetes capensis
GGGGGGGGGGGGTCAGGATCCGGATAACAGAAGGGGAGAAGAGCAAGGGACGAGTCATCCAGAGAGGGGGAGGAGAGACAGATGGGAGAGACAGACAGACTGAGGATGGGTAGAGGGGGAGCAGCCGCGGAAGGGAGTGGGGGAGGAATTGGGGAGGGGGCAAGCTCTTGATGGGGGGACAGAGAAAGAGAGAGAGAAAGAAACCAGAGTAAATATGGCAGAAATTTAGGGGAGAGGGGTCTGGGTGGCCGGAGGTCCCTGGAGACAGAAAGGCAGGTGCAGGAGGTGAGAGAGGGACCCAGAGCAAGGGACGGATGGAGGGAGACTGAGCTGGGAGACAGAGACCCAGAGACAGAGACCCAGAGACGGGTGGGAGACTGCCAAGCACCACCTCGGGAAGCCAGAGGGAAATCAGGGAGGGGGCCCCGGCTGTGGGGCCCAGGGCACCCTGGCCCCTCCCCCGCCCGCACCCCCAGCCCCCCGATCCCCACCCCCACCCCCATCTCAAAGCCACCACCCCCACCCCCACTAGCCTCCGCCGCTTCAGCATCGCCGCCACCGCCTCTTCCGGTCGTCATAGCAACGGGATCCAGGCGCCCAGCCAAGGCTGGCGGTGACGGCCGGAAATGAGGGGAGGGCCTTTTCAGAAAGGACCCCAGGATGGCTCCTGCCTCCCCAAATCCAGGGAAGCTCAACTTGCTGGGGTCTCTGCGCCTCCTCCCCTGAGCCTCCGGGGCAAAGATCTGTTCCGAATTACAATCAGATGAGATTGACAAGGGTTGCTAGCGTTCTGAGTTCCACCAACAAATTTCCTTTCCTTCATTCCCCACTACTTACCCTTTGCTGAGCCCCGATGGGGAAGAAAGGTGGACTTAGAGTCTTCCCCAGGACCGGGATTGATGGGGCTGGGGAGAAAAGCAGGGTACGCGAAGCTTGGGCAGAAGTAATTCTGCCAGTCCAGCACTGGGCAGGAAGGCCAGGCAATGGTTCCAGGGATAGCCAGTGAGGAGGTGGGGGAGCTTGAGGTGGAAAGTCTGGGTGATAGTCGGGAACTTTGGTCTTGGTTGAATCTCAGGGAGGTCCCTTGGCCGCTGTGTGACCTTGAGCAAAGCTCTGCTTGTCCCCTAAACCCAGTTTTCCTCAGGTGGAAAGGCACAGACGCCACCTCCCATGAACGGTGGCCATTGCCGAGGAGAGGTCTTGCCCATTGCTCTAGGCAAACTCTTCTCGGGACCGTGTCCTCTGCAAATGATTTTTTTAAATATAAAAATGAAGAGCTGTCGTTATTCTTTGACGTGCGCTGGGCAGGTTGCACGTTGCTTTGGCTCACAGACTTGAAGTCCGTGGTCATGCACGGTAAATGAGCAAATGGAGGCCAAGACACCCAGAGAATAAGAGGCAGGGCTGAGCTGAGGCCCCCTCCCTGTACTGGGCACCAGCGGGGAAAGGTGGCTAGCAATAGGGGAATTTCAGAGTCACCTCTACACCCCCGAGCAGGGCCCATCAGCCCTGCAGGGGTTCATGGGGCACAGAGACAACCTGTGCATCCCCTACCCGCTTGCTGGTCTCTCCCCTGTCTCGCTTCTTCTTCTTCTTCTTTTTTTCTGTTTTTGCGGTACTGGGGGTTGAACCCAGGGCCTCGCACCTGCATGCTCTGCAAGTGCTGGACCACTGAGCTGCACCCCCAAGCCATTTTTTCACTTTTTGAGACAGGGTCTTGCTAAATTATGCAGACCGCCTCTGGTCTCAAACTTGCGATCCTCCTGCTTCTGCCTCCCAAGCCACTGGAATTACAGGTGTGCGTCACCACGCTGGGCTCCTGTCTCGCTTCTCACAGTGCCCAGCGACTCCATCTTCTGCTGGAATTTCTTCAGCTCAGGTCACTGGCAGGCAGGAGTGTGGGGGATTCCAACACCCATGGTTTAGAAGCTAAGAAAACCAACCCCGGAGGAAAGGGGGCTGGGGTTCATTGGTCTGGGAAGTATCCTCAGGGACGGGGCAGCAGATGATGACAGCAAGCGACATAAATTGGGCTCTGAGAACTTGGAAGGGATGTTGAGGGACGTCAAAGTCGGGGCTCAGGCAACTAAATCAGCCAGGGTTTTGCAACCTCGGCGGCCCTGGTGACTTCTGGGCAGGATGCTGCTTTGTACGACGCCATCCTTGTATTGTAAGAGGTTCAGGGCCTCCCTGCCTCCACCCACTGGAAGCCAGGAGCAACACCCTTTGTGAAGGTGTGACAACCAAATAATATCTCCAGACATTGTCCCTTGAGACACAACGTCACAGACTGAGAATCATTAAACTAACCAGCAACGGGGGGACCCACTTTATTTTTATTTTGTCTTAAGGTATTTGTCCTAAGCAAATCAATGTATGTTCACAATTTTAAAAAGAATCCAACGATATACAAGGGATTCTCAGAAAAGTACTTCAGCCTCTACCACCCCAAATTCTCTTCCTTATGGAAAATGGCTTTTACCATTTTTAGCTATTTCTTCTTTTTTGCTTTGATATGGATGAATAAGAATGATAATAAACTACTGGATGTGTCCATGTTATACATTATCTATGGGATTTTTCCGGGCTGGGATTTAGCTCAGTGGGTAGAGCGCTGCGCTGCAGTCTCTGAGGTCCCGAGTTCAATTCCCAGCACTGCAAAAATGGGAGAAGGGCCTGGCAATCCACTCCCAAGGCAATCCCGAAACAGTCAGCCATTGAAAACCCTATGAGGGTCGCTATGAGTCGGATACCGACTCGATGGCACCTAACAACAACAACAATGGGATTTTTCCCCTCTGATGGGTAGTTTATTAACTCGTGTGGACCTCCCTTTCCCCTGTCTTCCTCCTCATGTGCAATTGTGTGACATTAAGTGATAGATAAGGATATATTTTCTTGTTTCAGTGACTAAAGAGAGCCTATCTCTTCTTTTTTAAACAGTTTTATTGAGATAGAATCCACATATCATCCAATATACCCACTTAAAGTATCTCATTCATTGGCTCTGTGTTGTTGTTTGTATTTTGAGGCAGGGTCTTATGCAGCCCAGGCTGGCCTCAAATTCTCAACCCTCCTGCCTCCGCCTCCCATGTGCTGGGAGTCCAGGTGTGTGCCACCACCCCTGGCCAACTTAGTTGCTTTTAATTGTGCTACCATCAACTTTAGATCAACTGGGGAATGTTTTCATTACCCCCAGGAGATGCCTTGCATCCTTCAGCCGTCTACCCCAATGCTCCACCCACTGCCAGCTCCAGGCAATCCATGCACTTTTTGTCTGTATGGATATCCCTGTTCTAGACACTCCATGGACAAGAAATCATCAGCACATGGTACTTTGTGTCTGGCTTCTTTCACTTAGCAGAGTCTTCAACATTCATTCATATTGCAGCATGTGTCAGTACTTCATTCCTTTTCATGACTGAGTAATTGTCCACTAGTATGGATATACCACAGTTTATTCACCCATTCATCTATCAGTGGGCTCTTGGATTGTTTCCACCTTTGGACTGTTATAAGTGATGGTGCTGTGAACATTCAAGTACATGTTTTTGTGCAGACATATGTTTTTATCTCTTGGGGTAGAACTGCAAGGCCACATGTAGACATTTGAACACTCCTCCAGGGCAGAAAAGGACTCTTCAGAAAGGTTGGTAGAGAAGCACAAGTCATGGGCTCCTTTAAAACTTGTTCCTACATTTGCTAAGGAATTTACTTCCCATTTGCCAAGTTCTCCCAGGGCCTTGACCCACACACCCAGAGGCTGTGGACTCAGACACCAGACTCAGCTAAGCCTCTACCCTTGGGAAGGCAGGCAGAGCTTTAAAATGGGCCCCCAGACTGCGACGCCCAGTGTACGCATTCGTCAGAATCTCCTCCCTGCGTGAGCGGAAGGCCTGAGAACAGGAGGCGACAATAGATAGTAGACTGTGACACAACAAATTCTGAGCTGTGGCTCTCTCAACAGTGAGTCCATTTGTTTTTCCTCTACAAAAGAAATGTCCCAATAATTTTTTTCCTCTTAATGCCAGGGCGATACTTAGTGTAGAAATTTTTTAAACATCATAAAATTCTGAAATTTCTATGTAAAGTTTCAGGGTGGCTTAATCCAAAGAATTCCACTTTGATACATATCATCACTCTCACCATTAGCGGTGGGCCACACCTGATCAGGTGACGTTTTAAGAGGGCTCTGGAATCCGACCGCATGAAGGTGGGGAACAAGACCCCAGATGCCCTCAAAGAAGCAACCTGCCACGTCCGTCGTGGAGGAGGCCACGCTGCAGAGAACAGAACAGCGTTGCAGAGAACAGAACAGCGCTGCAGAGAACAGAACAGCACTGCGGAGCAGGAAAACGGGGACCTCAGCCTTAACAACCACAAGGAGGCGAATCCCTCCCGGCGGGCAGTGGTCGGGAGGCAGAACCTCCAGTCAGGCCTCCAGATGGGAACCAAGCCGGGACTGCAGGCTGGAGAGACCCCGAGCAGAAGGACCCCGCCGGACGGCTGATCTGTGGAAGTGGGAGATGATCGGCGTGGGCTGCTGGAAGCCACGAAGCTTGTGCTCATTTGTTGTACAGTCACAGATGACTAACACACCCTCCAAGTCACGTCGCGCGGTGAAGGTCTCGCACGCCCGCCCGGCTGTCCCTGATGCTGCGTTAATGCCTCCTCTGCGCCTATGCTCCCCACCGCCGGTCAGTTCCCACGCAGACCCCTCCAGCCTGGATCCCTGGCATTTCCGCCCCTTCCCTCTGTCCTGCCCTGGCTCGGGCTGTGCCACACTCGGGCCCACTGCCTCCCTCTGGCCTCGTTTCCAAAGACTCCACCTTCAGAGCTGACACTCCTCCCCTTCCTCTTCTGCTGGCTCCCTGTTGCCCTCAGGAGAAAAAGCCAAGCTGCTCCCCCAGTCCTTTTGCCAGAGCGCCAGCCTCATCTTCGTGGCTTCCCTCCCCTCTGCTGCCCCCCACGGTGGGGTCGTGGGGTCGTTTTCCTACTCCGCTCAGCTGACAAACCCTCCATCCACTTTCCAAAGTTCAACCTAAGCGGGGGCGCAGCGACTCACACCTGGCATCCCAGCCACTCTGGAGGAGGAGGCAGGAGGATCGCAGGTTCGAGGCCAGAGGCAGCCTGTGTAACTTAGCCAGACCCTGTCTCAAGATAAAAAAAAAAAAATTAAAGAGGGCTGAGGGTGCAGTTCAGTGGTAGAGCACTTGCAAAGCATGTGTGAAGCCCTGGGTTTAACCCCCAAAACTGCTAAAAACCAAATTCAGTCTACATGTTCTTTGTCTCCTCTGCAGCCACAGCACCCTGGCATCCAATCCTACCTGATCTTGGAAGCTAAGCAGGGTCGGGCCTGGTTAGTCCTTGGATGGGAGACTGCCTGGGAACACCAGGTGCTACAGGGTAGGGAGAAGGACCTGGTAGCCCACTCCCAAAAGAATCTGCCATTGAAAACCCTATGAATAGCGAGAAGCACTGACAACAGTGCCTGGCATGGCCAGGTGTCGGGGAGTGTTTCCTTCTGTTGTATACCGGGTTGTTATGAGTTACCCCCAACTGGATGGCACCTAACAACAACGGCTCTTCGTCCTGGAAGCTGACCTCACAGCTTCCACCTTGCCCATTGCTGCCTCCACCAGTGCACGTGCGCCCCACCCGGTGGCTGGTGTACAGGTCTGTCTTGCCCAACCGTAGCACCCAGGAAAGGCACCGGTCTGATTCATTTCACCATCCCCAGAGCCCAGCAGTTAGGCAGGGGGCCTCCGTCCGCGGGTGCTGAACAGGAGAATGAATGAATGAAGGAATGAATGATGGAGTCAGGGAATGAGCTGGTCCACGCTCTCAGGTCCTTCCCCCAGAGGCAGCAGCCTGTTCCAGCCTGTGTCCCGCCCGCCCGCCGCCTCCTTGGTGAGCCAGTCCTCCGTCCAGGTGTCTCTCATCAGCTGCAGCTGGGGCCTTTGTGTTTTCTGGAGAGGAACCGCGCGGCGGTGGCCTGTCTTCCTGCCGCCCCAGGAAGTGGCGATCAGCGGTTCTGAGGCGTCCTCATTCAGGGTGAAGTGGAAATATCCCAGCGCGGGAGCCAGGTGGCCTGCGTGTCGGTTCCTGCTTTTCCTGCCTCCCTTGGGCGCCCAGAGCTGAAGACTTGCCCCCTCTACACCTTGACCCCAGGGCTGCCAGAGGAAGGGGTGCACTTTCTTGGGGTAGGATGTCCTGATTTAACACGGCACATCCACAGCGTCCTGCCAGAGCTTGGGGACATCCGTGAAACCCGTGAAATGACGTGCAGAATTCTGTGAGTGCGGATACGTGTTCCCTGGGGTGGTCTTTTAACTTTCATCTGACACTCGAAGGGGTCCCTAATTCCTACACATCGGAATCGCCGCTCAGCGATGGATTTAGCAAAGTGTCATCCGTGTTCGTAAAAATAAAAGCAGAAGCAGAAGAAGAGGAAGAGGGAGAAGAAGAAGAAAGAAGGGAGGAAGAAGAAAGAAGAAAGAGGGAGAAGAAGAAAGGAGGAGGAGGAGAAGAGGAGAAAGAGTAGGGGAGGAGGAGGAGGGGGAAGAGGAGGAGGAGAAGAAGGAAGAAGAGGAGGAGGGGGAGAGGAGGAGAGGAAGGCAGGGAGAATATATAAAGGCACAATGTCTAGAGCTGGTGTTCACGACCTTGGCTGCAGTAGATGGTGGAGTGGATGATCCTTTGCCCTGGGGGCCGGAGGGCATGTCCTGTGCACTGGGGGTTGCTTGCAGAATCCCACGAGATGTCAGTTTGCTATCCAAGCATGAGCCTGGGTGTTGCTACCTATAACCTGGGGGCAAAATCACCCCAGGTGAGAACATCTGACCTAGAAGGAAAAACTGGCAACTAACAGTCTCTCCCCCTGGGAATGAGGCTGTGGCCAAAAATAGGGAGAACAAGAAAGTCACCTTGGTTGGTTTTTTTTTTCTTCTTCAGTACTGGGGATCAAACCCAGGGCCTTGGGCATGCCTGACTGACCTTTTTGTTTATACCCTTATCTGCTGCTGAAATTTGAAACCCAAGACTAAGTATTAAATGTATAATAAAAATGAGTTTACTGTTAAAACAAATTACCTCTGTGTAATGGATCACTACACAGCCATTACAAAGATGAAGCAGGGGCTGGGGATGCAGCTCAGTGGTAGAGCACTTGCCCCGCATGCATGAGGCCGTAAGGTTCCATCCCTAGCATTGCAGGGAAGAAAGCAAGCAAGGAAAGAAGGAAGAATGGAAGGGAGAGAAAGAAAGAAGATGCAAATATCTACGTCGGGCATCAGAAATATTGCCTTTATGGGTCTAACAAACATGGCTTTTGCTGGCAGCGGTGGCAGTGCTGTGGATTGAATTCAGGACCTCACAAATGCCAGATGAGCCCTCTACCCCTGATCCACACCCCCAGCCCCTTGTGGATCCCTTAAATGCAACCCAGGGACGCCCAGGGTCCCTGGGCCACACTTTGAGAACCACTCATGTGTAACACTGTTCTATAAATAATGCAAGGTTCAGGACAGAGTGTAAAAAATGGTCATGAATAAATACTGTACATGAGGGTATACCTCTTCGTGGGTGAGCAATGTAGACTCGGGGGGTTCCAGGATTCAATTTTAGCTTGGTGATTTGTCTGGCTGTGTGACCAGGAGAAAATTAATTAACCTCTCCGTGCCCCAGGATCTCATTAATAAAAGGTAGATGATAACAGGAATACCAAACCTCGTTAGGTTATGGGCTATAAAGTGCTTAGGCCTTAATGCAAAGCAGCTAGCACCTAGGAAGCACTTGATATATTATGCAATTAATTTCTGCAAACTATTGTTATTAAGCAGGCTTGAGAAACAGCCAGGAAAGGTTATATAACTGATAATTAAAAGAGCTCCCTAATATACGGTCATGTGAAATTGGAAGGTATGGAGCTCTGTGCATTCTATGACAAATGTTACGTAAAATAAATATATTTATGCTGCACACTCAGCCGTATATGGTTTTAAATATATGCATATATGCTTGAATATGCATAGAGTACTCCCGAAATGATGTGCTGAGAGCTGATGGTACCTTGAGGGGAAGGGCATTTCTGCCAGTCAGCACATCCCGATTTGCTTTGGATAGACACATGCGGAACTTTGCACTGCATTCCTTGAAAATCAAGAAATCTTTAACGGTGGCATTCCATGCCATTCTCAAAATGCAAAGAAAACAAAACAAGCTAGCTTTGCTATTTTATTTTTTTGTTTTTAGTTTGTCTTTCTACTTTGGCTTAATTTTTTTTTTTTTTTTAATGATCATAAACTTGAGGATTTTAGGTTGTTAAGTTCTGGATAAAGTCAGCAAATATCCCCCAGTTGCATCCTCCCCACCTGTGCTGCAGGCGAGACAGACAGCACTAATGGATCAGCGTGGCAGACAGCAACAATCGATGGGGACATTCTTTTCCAGTGAGGAAATGCTCGGAGTCCTTCTAACACTGTGCTCCAGGCAGCCACGGTGAATCAATTAGTCTTAACAGAGGCTCAAACCCATTTGCCGCTGTGAATCCCAAGCGTGACCTTCAGAAATTCCCGGAATCGTGGAAAATGACTCAGAGTGTGTGACCCTGCTGAGTATGAATTCTTTCCTTCGAGCCTGCCTGCACCGCCCTCCTCGTCCCAGAGGGATTTGGAATCATTCGAAACCATTCCCCTCGTTTTTTACCTTTTAAACAGAAAAGGAAACCGAAGCCCCAGAGATTAGAAGCCCTAGTCAAGGTCACAGAATGAGTTTGCAGCACATCTGTAGTAGTGGAACACAGCAGCTAGTGCAGTTGACTCTGGGGTTGGACAGGCCTGGGGGTAGGTTCTTTTTGGCACCCTACCAGCCTGGTGGCCTCACCTCCGGGTGCCTCAGTTTCTTTGTCGGTGAGGGGGGCTCATGGGAACTCCTGCTCCACAGGATGATGGGAGGGTTCAACGGGCTAACACATGCAAAGTGCTCGACATAGTGACTGGTACCAAATGGCAGCCCCATCACAGTGGCTATGGATGGGACCAGTAGCGATGTCCTTGTAGACGTTGCTCTTATTGCCCCCCAGGAGGCCAAATCCAGACAAGGCAAAACCAAGAGCCGCCTGGGGCTGTGCGTCTGTCCCAATACTTCAAGATCAAGCTTATCAGGGTTGAGAGCATAGCTCAGTGGTAGAGCTCTCGCCTAGTATGTGTGAGGTCTTGGCTTCATCCCCACCAACACACACACACACACACACACACACACACACACACGTGTGCGCGCGCGCCGTGGTGGGTGAGATGATTGATCTGGGAACCTACTTCCGAGCCTCCCTCACCTGCGACAGCAGAGCGCTCATGCCTATAGCTAGCGAGCTCCTGCGCCCGCCTGGTGGGCCCGTGTTCAGAAGGAAAGTGTCTGGCTCACGTAGGTGTACAGCAAACGCTAGCAGTTGTTCCTCAACAGAGCGGCAGAGCCAGGAGTTAGGAAAGTCTGCTGCTCCCTGGTGCCGGGGGAGGGAGCCCAAGCGTCGAAACCAGATGGACTCTGTTAGTGGCTCTGTCGGTTTCTGGGCAGAGTCTTGGAGGAGTCGGTCGTTTACCTCTCTGGACCTATTTGCACAATGAGGTCAGTAAATTCTGCATGGGGGCTTGGGGAGAAAATCAAAAGAAGGAGTGAATGTAGAAGAAAGCAAGTTAACAGTCGTAATATTATGAGATGGTCAGAGTAATACCAAAAGTTAATTTGTATCGCCGCGACCCACAGTGACTTTCTGTTGTCATATGCTACCATGGGCTGAAGTAGAAACCGGAACTGTTCATGATGATGTTTATGTTCATTGCGATGTGTTAAGTAACTTAACAAGACCCGTCTAACTGGATCCTCCATTACTTTAAGCCCCCAACCCTAGAGCAAACACTCAGGACGGAGCAGCCCCCCATCCACCCATCTGGTCCCCTCCCTCTGGGCAGGCAGAGACGTGTTTGAAATAAAGTTTATTGAAGTTTCTGTTGGTATTTACATATGATACACCGTAAATAACAGAGCCAGGCCCCCCCCTCTGCCCACCCCCAGTGGCCCCTCCTCCCAGCCTCGTTAAAAATCGCTGCATAAAGACAGGTT
>VMDO01043134.1:0-10101 GCA_007922755.1 Pedetes capensis
GCACCTGACCGGCTTGCAATGTTGAATGAAGTCCTCTGGCTTCTCTGAGCTGCAGTTTCTCCAGCTCCTAAACGAGTGTGATAATACCTGTCTGGTGCCATTACAGTCACAGAGGAGGCACGAATACTTATAGAGGGCTAGACCCAGCCTTTCTCTCGTGTCACGGAATCTTTGCTGCTACCCTATGGAAGCGCTGTACTGTGCACGGCATTATATACACCATGCTGTAACACCCATTATACACTGACAGTAATATTATTATCCCATCATATAGACGAGGAAGCGCAGAGAGAAGAGGTAGCATGACTGATGTCACAGAGTGAGCAGGTGGGTGCCCTGATGGTACCCAAGCCCTGTGGGCAGCAGAGCCTGAGAACGCTCCCTGCCCCTTCCCCACACTGCCACCCTGGTCTTCCTTTACCAGCAAGTCGATGTGTGTGAATGTGCCTGTGCTGTTCCCGAGTATGCCTCCATTCTTTTTTTTTTTTTTGGCGGTACTCGGAGGTTGAACCCAGGGCCTTGCGCCTGCATGCTTTGCAAGTGCCGGACCACTGAGCTGCACCCCCAGCCCTTTTTTTTTTTTTTTTTACTTTTTGAGACAAGGTCTCGCTAAGTTACGCAGACTGCCTCTGGTCTTGAACTTGCGATCCTCCTGCCTCCGCATCCCGAGCCGCTGGGATTATAGGTGTGTGTCACTGTGCTGGGCACTGAGTATGCCTCCGTTCTGAGCCTCAGCATCTCTGCAGGTAATCAGAGCCCTATGCTTCCCTCTTGCTGGGGTGGCCTTTCAGTTCCTTAAATTCTTCTTCAAACTTCTGGAGTGCTGCTTTATTCTGATGACTGGGTTTTGCTGAGCGAATCTGGTGCAAATTCCCCATACTCAGCACACTTTCACAGTCTCTGATCAGTCTTTCCTCCCTGGCTTGGTCTTTCCACTGGGAAGAGCCCTAGATTCTCACAGAATCGAGGTAGTGGACGCGTGGCTGGAGGAAACAGGGATCAGGTCTTTGATGTGCTTCTCTTCATTGCTGGGCAATCAGGAGATCCAATATTTGACTTTTGCAGAGAACCAAAGCCTAAACTAATGACATGCAAATGCACTTAGAACCTAGCCTGGCAGGGCACAGTGGCATATTCCTGTCACCCCGGCAGTTTTGGAGGCTGAGGCAGGAGGAGAGTGAGTTCAAGGCCAGCCTGGGTAACTTAGTGAGACCCCGTCTCAAAATGAAAAAATAAAAATGGAACTGGAGGTAGGGGTGCAGCTCAGTGGTAGAGCACTTGCTTCGGATGTGTGAGGCCTTTTGTTCAACCCCCTGAAAAAAAGGGGGGGGATCTAGTCTGGTGTGCTATAGGCACTTCTCATGTTTTCCCTTTACATATTAATTGATTAAAAATTTGAAACAAATTATTAAGTACCTACTACATACCCTGGGAGACGGACCCAGCAACCCACTCCCAAAAATCAATCCGCCATTAAAAACCCTATGAACAGCAGAGAAACACTGACAATAGTGTTTCACCTGTTGTACGTACGTAGGGTCACTATGAGTTGGATAACTATTCAAGGGCACCTAACAACAACAACAACAACAACAACAACAACAACAACAACAACATACCAGGCATGGCCATCAATGTTGAGTCCATAATGAGGGTGAGATGGACAAAGTAATATGTTTGAGTAGCCACACTAGAATGTTGTCTTTTCTATTGAGCCTGAATATGTGTGTATATATATATATACACATGCACACACACACACACATATATATATATAAACCTCCTTCCTTCTTAGATATGAGAGAAGGATGTGACAATCCACTCCGGAGGCAATCCCCGAAACAATCAGCCATTGAAAACCCTATGTGGGTCGCTATGAGTCATACACAACTCAGTGGAACCTACCAACCAACCAACCTTCTTAGAGGGAGCAGCATGGACATTAATTAATGTGCCCCAGGATCAAGGTCATCATCACAAACACCAGTCCCATCTTGCCAGGTCTTAAGGGTTTTATCATGGGTTAGGTTCATTTTTTGTAATGCTCGATGACTGGGATCTTTGCCCTTTTGTTTATTTTATTTTGTTTATAGCTTTGTTGAGGTATAATCGACCAAGGACTAATTATACATATTTAAAATTTATAGTTGTTGCTGTTGTTAGATGCTGTCAAGTTGTGTCCGACTCATAGCGACCTTCATAGGGTTTTCAGTGGCTGATTGTTTGCCTCAGGAGTGGATTGCCATGTCGTTCTCCGATTTTTTCAGTGCTGGGAATTGAACCTGGGACCTCAGAGACTGTAGAGCAGCACTCTACCAACTGAGCTAAATCCCAGCCCCTTTATGTTTATAGAACCTAACAACAACAAACAACAATAAAGTTTATACATCTGATGGGTTTCAACATGTCAAAACCATCACCACAATCAAGATAACATAGTCACTGCCCCCAAAGCTTCTTTGTGCCTTTTTGTAATCCAACCCCCACATCTTCAGGCAACCACTCATCTGCTTTCTGTCACCATGGGTCAGTTGTATCATATACTGCATGCAAATTTTTTGTTGGTTTTTGTTTTAGCTTTCTGTTGCTGTAATAAAATACCTGGGGTAATCATCTTATAAAGCAGAAAGGTTAATTTTGGCTCACAGTGTCTGAGATTTCAGCCTGTGGTGAGTTGGCCCTGCTGCTCTTAGGCCTATGGCAGCACATCATGGCTGAGAGTGCATAGAGAAGCAAGCTGTTCACCATGGCAGCCAGGAGGAGGAAGAGGAAGGGGCGGAGTCCCATAATCCCCTTCAAGGACACGCCCCCTAATGGCTTAAAGACCTCCCACTGGGCCTTACCTCTTACAGTTTCTATGACCTCCCAACAGTGCCAACCTGGGGACCAGGTCTTTAATGCATGGGTCTTCACGAGACCTTTAAGATCCAAGCTACATCATTATTTTGACATTCATTCATGCTATGGCCCTGATCAACAATTCGTTCCTTTTTATTGCTGACTAGCATTCCATTGCATGGATCTTGCCCTGAGTAGTGCCCCACTGTGTGGGGCCATACCTCCTTTTGTTTATCCCTTTGCTCACTGATAGGCACTTGGGCTGCTCTCAGTTTTGACTGTTACAGATACAGCTACCATGCAGTTGTGGACACAAACTTTCATTTCTCCCGGTTAAGATGGAGAAGCAGCACAGTGGGATGTATGCTATACTTTAGAAGGCGCTGCCCAGATGTCTTCTTAATCGATCATACAAAGGCCCCTCGGGCTGGGTAGCTTTCTGCCTCTCAGGGAGACTTCCTCAGTAAGCATCTTCCTTATCCCCCAACCAACTCCCTACCTCACAACCATTTTTCTGAGATAAGGTCTTGTTTTGTGGCCCAGACTGGCCTCACACTCACAATCCTCCTGCCTCAGCCTCCTGAGTGCTAGGATTAGAGGTGGGCACCTCTGGTTCCCACTTTCTAAGGAACTGGTGGACAGTGAGCTTCACATTCAAATGACGAGTCCTGGTGGGAGTGGGCGCGTAGTGTAGATAAAAAGGCTTAGGGGCTGGGAGTGGACGCCAGTGGCAGAGCATGTGCTGAGCATGCTGGACGCCTGGGGTTTGATTCCGAGCACCAAACCAAAGCCAAACCAAAAACAAAGCCAAAGCCAAAAAGGCCTGGGTTAGCTCAAGGTTTCTCTTGACACATATGCGCGTGGTGTGTGAGTGGGTGCTTCTGACCCCTTTCCTTCCATTCTTCCTTCAGACAGGGGAGTTTGTGGGTCAGGCAGCTTCTGGGTGTTCCCCTCCCTCCATCCCACACCTCTGCTCCATCCAGAACCTCCCTCTTTCTGTCTTCATTCTTGCCACCATCTCCTGCCTCCCACCCCAGGCTGTCCCATTTCCACCTTGCTACCAGAGTGGCCTTATCACCCGATGACCGTGAGGCTCAGCCAGCCTTCTCTGAGCTTACCACCTTCCCGTGGATTCCTTTCATGGAGAGATCAAGCTCAAAGGGTCTGGCGCAAGCTCAGATCTGGCCCGGACCCAGAAAGGAGGAAGGCAGAGACAGATGGAGCGAAGAAAATGGCGTGTGGCCTTGCATCGCTTGCCAACATTCAGCAATCGAATAAGGAGACTCTTCAGGTCCAAACTGAAGTCATCCACGCTATGTAAAAAGCATTTTGTAATTCAAACGACTTCATTCGTATACACACAGTACCTCGTTCCTGGCTAACAGCAAAGATTGAGGTAGCGATGGGTCCTCGGAGGCTCTGCTTTAATGAAGAGATGAGAGAGCCTTTTCATTTGTGTAACCATTGTTTGCATGGAAACAGGGCTGCCCAGGGGCCGGGAAGAGTTCTTTCTCGCAAGTAGGTTAAACACACCCCCTGCAATCTTATTAGCCCAGAGCCTGCCAGGGCTCTGCCGTCTCTCGTCCCTGCTGGAACGAGCCCAAGTGTGAAGTCATGATGCTTTATACCTTCTGCGGCCACCACACGTCCCTGCCTCGCTCCTCCTCCCCCACGGGGGGGCCTTGCTTCTCCCTCCCTCCGGCACCTGCTCCCTCTCCAAGTTCAGGGTCGTGCCTTTTGATGCTGAGGGCAACATCTGCAGAATGGCTGCACCCCCCTCCCCGCCCTTGCCCCTGGACAGAGCCATAAGACCGAGCTGATAAAAATGGCTATAAAGTCTCTGGCAGCCCTGGGTGCTGTTGGAAAAGGTTTGCTGCTCTGTGAAAAAGGGAGCAGGTGAGGTCTCTCCCCTCCTCTCCGTCCTCCCACTGGGCAGTTCGCAGAGCCTGACCGGGAGCTGGGAGCAGCTTGGCCCAGTGGCTCAGGCGTGCACCTGCTCCGCTAGCCCTAGCTGCCCCCTGTCCCTAGCTGTCCCGGCCGCATCCTACTTTGCCCTCAGGCTCTGAGTGACCACCTGATCCTCCCCCACCTCCAGGACTGGGAAGTAGATTGGCACCTGTGACCATTGGCAGGTCTGGGAAGGCAGCTGGACACAGGCAGAAGAGGCCACCCTAGGCTTGTCTGGGAATGGTGTGTGGCCTTGCATCGCTTGCCAACATTCAGCAATCGAATAAGGAGACTCTTCAGGTCCAAACTCGAGTCATCCACGCTATGTAAAAAGCATTTTGTAATTCAAACGAGGACACCCCGGAGGCTGCTGGGTGCAGGGCTCAACCTTGAATGTGCCCAGGAACCACCTGGGCATCTGCCAAGTCTGGGGTGGAGCCTGAGGGTTTCTGACAAGCTCCCCGGTGATGCTCTGGCTGCTGCTGGCCAGCGACACCACGCTCAGTGTCCGGTCCTCAGTCCTTCTCCCTCCTCTCTGGCTCCATCCACCTGTTGAAGCTTGCTTTGCCCTGACAGATTCCCTAGGTGGGCGCCATTCGCTGACTTCACCAATCCACAATGCCAGGACCTATGGGGCTAGGATTTAGTTCAGTTGGTAGAGCGGCAATCTGCAGCCTCTGAGGTCTCAAGTTTAATTTCCAGCACCGCAAAAATGGGAGAAGGATGTGGCAATCCCCTCCTGAGGCAATCCTGAAACAATCAGCCATTGAAAGCCCTATGAGGATCGCTATGAGTCAGACACGACTCAACAGCACCCAACAACAACAATAACAACAACAACAACAAATACCAGGACCCAGAGTTTGGAAGTGTTTGGCAGGATAGCAGATGTCTAACAAACACTGTCAGAAGGAAATGATTTGAGCCCAGGCTTTGCAGCTCTGCCTGGGCCCTCTGAACCACAGAGGCTGCCACAAAGCTGGCCACATGCGATCGGTGGCCTCCACCACACTCCCTGCCTTCCTGGACCCACCCTGCTCCTGCCCTTCTTTGTCCTCCAGCTTCTGAGAGTGCCGAGGCCACCCCAGGCTTTCCTGGCTTGCAGGACGTGGCTCTCTGCTGGAGCCCAGCCCAGAAGGTAGACAGACTCCAGACCTGGGCCACGGGCACGTTGTCGGGTCTGTCTAGGTGTGGACTTCACTAGCGCCACCAGTAGTGATCAGACCTGAGCCACCCTTCCACAGTGGCATTCATACTTCCCTGGGCAACCTGTGTGCAAAGAGGAAACTTTGACTCCAAGGAGACTGGGGGAGAACAGTCCAGAATTCAGAAAGGATTCCCTTGCCTCTCTTCGGCCAGGCCCCAAATCTCCCCTCCAGCAAGTCCTCCCCAAGGGCACACTGAGGTATGGAGCCACAGGGATGGCACCTGGCAGAGAAGCCAGTCAATGACAGGAGCGTCACTTGGGCTAAGGGACCTGTGCTATGGGCTCAGGACGTCCATAGAGTTTTGTCCCTTGGGGGTCAGCCCTCCAAATACAGCCTGGTCACCTAACAAGTGTGACCTGGTCCTTGGTGGTCAAGGACTTTCCCAGTGTTAGCACTGAACGTCCCATGTCTCAGAAAGTTCTTGGCCACGGGCAAATTGGGCTGCCTGGCCACCCTGCATTTAATGGGCAACCACTGAAGAAAGGCGTGGGACCTGCCCATGGCCAGGCCGTAGTCAGCCAGCCACTGACCAGCCACCTGGGCCAGGTGATCCCCTCCAGGGCTCTGGGAACTAGGTGGCCGAGTGCCCCATGCAGGGGGCTTGGGGATCCGTGGCCTGGAGACGCTGTGAGGACGCTCTGGCACAGAGGTGGACTCCTAGTAAGAGCTCAGGGCCCTGAAAATGGTCACTGTAAGCGTGTGTCTTGATGAGTCAGGGGCTCCACAGCCAGAAATACGGTGCTCTTATCACCACACAAGGGTGGAGAATTTGGGTCCAACTCCTCCCTGGACTACCAGGGAGAAGACTTGTCAGAATGGGTCAATGGGCCTGGGTGCCCAGAGCTGGACCTCCAATAGACAGGCAGGATGGCTCAGGCATTAGCAGGTAATATGGAAGGAAGGAGGCTAGGATTTAGCTCAGTTGGTAGAGCGCTGCACTGCAGTCTCTGAGGTCCCCAGTTCAAGTCCCAGCACCACAAAAATGAGAGAAGGATCTGGCAATCCACTCCCAAGGCAATCCTGAAACAGTCAGCCATTGAAAACCCTATGAGGGTCGCTATGAGTCGGATACCGACTCGATGGCACCTAACAACAACAAGAGCATGGAGGGAAGGGGGTTCTGCCTACCCAGGCTCCCCGCGAATCTCTGCTAAAGCTCCTGCCTTCTAGCTCTTCTTGTGTAGGGGCGAAGGGAAGGCGTTCCCTCTGGTTTCTGTAGGTTTGCTGGAATAAACGGGCAATAGATAGATTAACAGAGGAGAGAAAGGAAGGAAGGAATGTGGGAAGGGAGGAAGGACGGAAAAGAGGGAGGAAGGAAGGAAGTTACTAATGCGCACGGGGGAAGGCGGGCACTCAACACCCAGCGAGGTCCAGATTCTTATGCAACCGCTTCCTGTGGGCGCGGGAGTTGAGGGAATGCAGACCATTTCATTTTGAGGGCAGTAATGGGTTTTAGGGGAACCGAATGGACCCAGCACACAGACAGTCCTTCGTAAATGACTCTTTTTGGAAGTGAAAGGGCCCAGGAGACAGCCAATAGCTGGTGACCAAGTCTGCCCCTGAGTGGGACATTTCTAGCGTATGAGTTTAGTTACTGAGACCCCAGGGAGGGGCCAAAGGCAATTGGTGCCCTGTTGGCAGGTCTGGCCTTTAGGCAGGTAGGGAAATGGCAGAGCAATTCCCAAAGGGCTCTCATTTAGGATAGTCAGCATGCCGGGGGCCATATTTTGGGGGACAGTCCCGGGACTCCTTCACACCTGAGTTGGGGTGCAGGTCCAGTCTGGCCCATCTGCTAGTGTTGGGCTGTCCTAGAGCCTTGAGCTGCATCAGGGAGAGACTTGGGTGTCCTGAGGTGGGTGGGTGGGGGGATGGGCAGCAGCATCCAGCAGCGCCCAGTGCCCTGGAGCCCAGACACTGAGTTGCTGCCTCTTCCTCCAAGTTTCCTCCCTCCTCCCCCGCAAAGGCTGCCTGGATTCTTTATTCTAGGGCCTTTGAAAAGCTATTAGTGTGGCTTTCACCCCCTTTCAACCTGAGAACGGTTTGTTCTATAAAACTGCTCTATGGTACAAAATCTCTGGGGCAGCTGATGGAACGCAGGGCTGGTCGGGAGGGTGATGGAGAAGGAAGCGCGCGTGGAGGGTCCGCTCAGCCCCTGCCTCTGCCTGGGTGGACCGGAGGCTCCGCCCTGGAGCGTGAAGGTCCTTCGCCAGAGCACCCAGCCGCAGCCCTTTGGCCCCTCCATGGCCCCTCCCAGGTCCCATGTTCCCTCTGAGGGGCCCTAGCACTGGGGTGGAGTTGGGGCCCCCACGTGGCCAGCTGCCTCTCTGAGCCCTGGCTTATGCACTGCTGCTGGGGCCATGAAGCTCCCAGGAGGTCCCTGGGGACCCCATGAACCCCGCCCGAGGGGGGCTCCAGAGACACCGGCCACAGTCTTCCAGGGTGCAGGCTGGCCAGGACCTGTTTCCAGCGTGGAAAGCTGCCTCTCAGAAATCCCACTGGATATCCCCAAGAAAAAGCCATGAACCATCTAGCCTGGGGCCCCCAGGGCTGGGAGGTTGGTCACGGAGACCCTGGGTGATGGTGGATTTGGGATCACTGGCCCTTCCTGCCCTGAGTGGCTGCTACCTGGAACCCAGAACCCCACCTCCTTCCTGCTCACCTCCCGACTGTGCCCCTGCCTCCCTTCCCCTCTCTCACTCAGACCCTCTGCTCTCTACTGGCTCCTGCCAGGCCTCTGCCCAGCCTCCTGCTGCTGCCATGGAAACCACTTCCTCCTCCAGGCCCTGACGGATTCATTCAGCCCCTCATGGCCAGGCTGCTCAACCCGGGCTGTGGGTCCTGCGGG
The DNA here is from genome assembly GCA_007922755.1 of Pedetes capensis. Classification (NCBI taxonomy): domain Eukaryota; kingdom Metazoa; phylum Chordata; class Mammalia; order Rodentia; family Pedetidae; genus Pedetes; species Pedetes capensis. The sequence goes on from VMDO01043134.1 coordinate 8,839, forward strand.
TGGACAAGGGCGGAAAAAGCCAAGGGCAAGGGCAGGAGAGGCCAAGGGTTCGGGGAGTTCCTTCCCCGACCTATTCACCCTACAGCATCCAAAGCCCAGCAGGCACAGGGTGCAGGGCCCATGCTCATAAGAAAAGACATTGGGCGGAGGGAACGAGAAACCAGGCAGTTGGCCAAAGGGAAACTGGAGACAGGAATGTGGGCAGGAAGCAAGGCAGAAAGGCCGAAGGCCCGCGATCGCCCGCTCCCTCCTTCCCTTCCTTTGCGGTTGCTTTATTTCTTTGCAGGAATTCCACCTGCCCCTCTACTGGGTGGCAGGTGAGAGTTGGTACAGGGAAGGTCTGAGCCTGCTGGACTTGAGCTGGCCTCCAGCAGAAGAGGGGAGACATTGAAGGGGGCTGTCATGGGCTCCCCACACTTCCTCATACCACTCCTCACTCCGACCTTGTACAGGCAACATGGCTCCGTACTTCCTATGTGCAGGGCCAGACTTAGGTCACCTGCTCTCAAGGCTCTAGGGGGCAAAGCACACCTCATTCATCTCTGCACCCGTTAGTGGTTCACTGAGCACCTACTATGTGCAAGACCCTGTATAAGCCACTTGGGAAATGGATCGCAGTCAGCTCTCACCAACAGCTCTGCCACAGGAAAAAGAACAGCAGCTGCTGCTTCTCTGGGCCTTTCTGAGCCAAGTGCTCCCAGTTTTAACCTGCTAGAGATGAGTGATCCGACCCAAGGTATTTAATGCACGTGCTTCAGTTTCCTCATCTGTAAAACTCACTCGATCTTCACAATTGTATGAAGCCGATGCTCACATTGCTGTCCTCCCAATACACAGATGAGGAAACTGAGGCACAGGGGTGATGTTTGTAATTATTGACACGGGTCTCTCAGCCAGTGAAGGTCAAAGCTGGGCTGAGCCCTGGTAGCCAGGCTCCGGAGGTGGTGCCTGCTATTCTCTGACTGTTTGGGTCTCTGCCAAACTCTTTGAAACCTAATCCTCATTGTGGTTGTAGGAAGAGGTGGAGCCTTTGGGAGGTGACCAGGGCAGGACTGGTGCTCTTACAAAAGAGGCCCTGGGGAGGTGCCTGATCTCTTCTACCCTGCAAGGACACAGCCGCTTCCTGGCTCAAGGAGGAAGGGGGTTCTATGAAACAGAAAGCACTTCCTCATGACATGTGGAAGCCGCCTTGACCTCGGACTTCCTGGCCTACAGAACTGCGTGAAATCAACTTCTGCTCTTCATAAGCTCCCAGGTTTCTAG
>VMDO01043135.1:0-10103 GCA_007922755.1 Pedetes capensis
CTGTAAGCGCGTGGGCCTGACGCCGTCCTCCTGGGAAAATCCTGCGACCTCAGCCACCCTGTGGACAGTTCATCTCCGGGTCCACAGGCTGCACGGAGCCAACACCTCAGGAGAGGGCCCGGCGGCCCCCCTTCCCATGGTCGCAACAAATCACGATTGTGATTCACAAAGAACAGAAATCTATTTTCTCCCATTCCTGGAGACTGGGAAGGCCAAGGCCAAGGTGCTGGGGGATCCAGTGTCCAGGGAGGACTCTGCCTCAAAGAGGGGGCCTCCACACGGTGTCCCCACAAGAAGCTACAGAAGGGCACTGGAGGTGACACGGTGGCTCCTTGTTGTTGTTGTTGTTGTTGTTGTTAGGTGCCGTCGAGTTGTTATCCGACTCATAGTGACCCTCATAGGGTTTTCAATGGCTGACTGTTTCGGGATTGCCTTGGGAGTGGATTGCCAGGTCCTTCTCCCATTTTTGCGGTGCTGGGAATTGAACTCAGAACCTCAGAGACTGCAGCACAGTGCTCCACCAACTGAGCTAAATCCCAGCCCAGGTGGCTCCTTGGGGCCCTTTTATGACACTCAAACCCGTATATGAGGGTGGAGCCCCGGGGCAGGTCCATCATCAAAGTTCCACCATTCACACTTCACAGAGCTTCCTGGTCCCAGCAGCATCTGAATTTAGGGGACCCATATCTTCAAACATTAGCACCCCAATCCTTCTATTATTTTTTTTTCTTTTTTCCTACAGTACTGGAGGGTTGAACCCAGGGGTCCGTGCGTGCTAGGCACGTGCTCCGCCACTGAGCTGCACCCCAACCTCTTCTTTATCTTGAGTCAGGGTCTTGCTAAGTTGTGCAGGCTGCCTCTGGCCTGGAGCTCAAAACCCCCCTGCCTCCATCTGCCGCGTGGCTGGGGTCGAGGCCCAAGCCGCCTACCTTGCACTGCCTTTCCTTCTGCTTACCTGCTGTACCTGCCCGCCCAGTCTCACCAGCCAGGGCCCTGGGGTCACGTTCCCCTCTCCTGTCCCGTCACCACAGACAGCGGCTGTTCTACCTCCCCAGCACCTCTTGGGGTCCTCTCCTCTCCTCACCCTCTCATTCTGCCTCCATCCTACCTGCCGGAGCCACCCACCGACTGCAAACTGTCCTCTGCTTGCTGGGGCTGTCATCAGGTGCGGGCTCTGCCCCAGGACTTGCTCCTGAAAAGGCCATTTGGAGACACACTCAGAGGCCCTCGAACTCCACCCACCTCTCCTGGGCTCCGGGCCATCCTGCCACTCCTGGCGTCCCTCTGTGGCCTGTCAACCTGGACTATCTGACGGTCCTGCCCGCCTCCCCAAACTCCTCCTGGCCCACCCTCAGCTGGGTTCACCTGCCCTCTGTCCTCCAAGCCTCCACTCCTTCCACCTTGGGGGCGTGACTAGCTCACCCCCTCCCTCACTCCTCCCTTTGTCCCCGAGTGGCTGGCCAGGCCTAGGGACAGGAGGATAGATGGGACCAGCTCCAGTGTCCGGCATGCCGCCCCCAGGCCTGAGGGTCAACGATCCTTGGGATGATGGTCCTCTTGCAGGGAGGGGCCTAGGGACACAGGGGCCTCAGACAGGCCCTGCCCCTCGGTATGCTGAGGCTTCTGCCAGGCCAGCTGGGCGCCCGCTGGTCCTGGTGGAGTGGTGTGGAGCCTGGGGCTCAGGGTAGGGTGCAGAGGGCAGGACGCAGCCTCCAGGGCAGTCTGGGCTTTTGTTCTCTTCGGAGGTGGGCCGTCTGAGCACCAAGCTGGGTTGCAGAGAGAGAAGAGGCTGGAGACAGGAGAGACAGAGGCAAGGGGGCCTCGGGCTCTGGCAAGGCCAGTGGGGGACACAGGCAGCAGAGGACACCAGACAGCAGCACAGGGACGCCTGGCGCCTTGGCCACCATGTCCCTCTGAGGAGTGGGAGGGGGGCCAGGGCCTGGGACAGGACTGGGGGTGTTTAGCCCACAAGGCACCCAGCAGGGCCTCCGGGCCCCAGAGCGTCCATGAGTGTGGCTCCTGTGGGCCCTGCTGGTCCGGGGGGACAGGGAGGTCTTCCTGCCCCGCCCTCGGGGAGGCCTGAGGTCCAGCTGCGGTCAGCACTGGTCCTGCCGGGCCTTTGCTGGCTTCACTGCTCTGCTGGAAAGACCTGGCGTTTCCTCACCTGCCAGAAACTTCCCTTCACCTCCGCCTTCATAGCCATGGGGGCTCTGCCTGCGTGTCTGTCTGTGCCCCAAGTTCCTCTTTCATAAAGACACCAGTCATACGGGGGCAGCTCCCCAATGACCTCATCGTAACCACTTACACCACAACAGCCCTATTTCCAAATAAGGTCACATTTGGAGGCCTTGGGGTCCAGGACTTCAACATACACATTTTGGAGGACACAGGTCAGCCTGTGACAGGAGGGGTCAGGCTCTGCCCCTGCCTGGGAGGATGGGAACAGGCAGAGAGAAAGGGGAGCCCCCTTCAGGGGTGGGGTCTGTCTGGAAGAATTTCAGAGGGGGTAAAAAAAAACACTGTGTCAACCAGTCCTAAAAAGGTGGGTCAGGGCGCCGGGCGTGGTGGCGCATGCCTGGAATCCCAGAGGCTCGGGAGCCGGAGGTGGGAGGATCGCAAGTTCGAGACCAGAGGCAGTCTGCGTAACTTAGTGAGATCCTGTATCAAAAAGTAAAAAAGAAAAAATGGGCTGAGGGTGCAGCTCAGTGGTCCAGCATTTGCAGAGCATGCAGGCGCGAGGCCCTGGGTTCAACCCCCAGTACTGCAAAAAAAAAAAATAATAGTAATAATAAGGCAGGTCAGGCAGGTCACGCGGGGCCTTCAGGGACAACATGTCTCAGGGCATTTTCTGTGCCATAACAGAGTGCCTGAGGCCAGGTGATTTATAGCGAGGACAGATGTGTATATAGCTGGGTCCTGGCGAGGCCTTTGCACTGTGTGTTGATTGACATGTATCACTCTTACGGTGGCGAACACGAGAGAGAGTCCACTGTTCCAACAAAGTCACTTCACAACCTCCTGCTGGCCCCTCTCTTAGGGGCCCATCCCCCCCCCTTTTGCTGAGTTGTTGTTGTTAAGTGCCATCGAGTTGGTGTCCGACTCGTAGCGACCCTACATACAACAGGAGAAACACTATTGTCAGTGCTTCTCTGCTGTTCAGAGGGTTTTCCATGGCGGATTGGTTTTTGGGAGTGGGTTGCCAGGTCCTTCTCCCAAGCCTGCAGCACCTGGTGTTCCCAGGTGGTCTCCCATCCAAGGACTAACCAGGCCTGACCCTGCTTAGCTTCCGAGATCTGATGGGATCGGATGCCACAGGGCTACGGCTGCAGGCTCTTGCTGAGTAGGGGCCAAGTTTCCAACATATCGACTGTGGGGGATCACTCAGCCCCCACCCCAGGCGTGGGACTGGCCCTCGCAACTGGCCGTGGCTGGGCCCTGATGCCCCCCTTTGGAAGCCGAGCCGCTGAGGCAGAAGCCCTGGCTGTTTGCTGCACTCTGGCCCTGACATGCAGATGCAGCCCGGCCTGCAGCGAGGGCAGGGCGGTCAGGGAGGACTCCGACCTCCACCTCTTCTCTGCTCCCTGCCACGCGGCGAAACCCAGCCTCGCTGCAGCTGGAGGGAGGTCCGGAGGGGCAGTGGACAGGCCTCAGCCCACCGGCAAGGCACCTGGACCAGGCAGCAGTGACCTCTGGAGCCTCTGGGGAGGACTTGGGATGGAGACGGCCCGGTCAGAGCCTTTGGGTTCTGCCATGGGCCTTCGCACTTCAGCCACGCGCCAATGGAGACTCGGGGATCCTGGGGAGGCTGAGGAGGAAGCAGCCTGAGGAGGGGCTTCCAGGTGAGGCCCTGGAGGGCCAGGTGGGTCTCCGCTGAGTCCTACTGGCCTGGGTGCCCCTGGGGCCTCCTCCTGGGGCTAGGTGTGGGGTGCACGCATGGGGAAGGGGTCTCCCCGCGCAGCCTGCCCTCGTGGGTGCCACTCGCTCACCAGGCCCCAATGCCTTCTGACCCCCTGGGCTCCTCTCCTGCCCTCTTTGCCCTGGAACCCAGCAAGTCCCTTCAGCTGGCTCTCAGGCCACCGACGGGCCAGGCTGGGCGAGATGTTCTGGGTTCCCTTCTTCGCTCCCGAGCTGAAGGGTTGGCAGGAAACCCCTGCAGCCCGTGGCTGCCCCGGCTTGGCCCAATGATGCCTCACCCAGGTCCCCTGACTTTGGGGCCTGTCCTCACACTGCCCACTGCTTGCTCCTCACTGACCCGGAGCCCCTGCCCACAGCCAAGGACAGTGGAGGGTGAGCTGACTCCGCTGGCCCCTCGATGATGCCAGCGCCTGCCAGGAGAGCCCCTGAGTGAGCCCAGAGCTGGTCACTGACTGACCACATGCTCCGTCCCAAGGGCTCAGAGCACAGAGGGTGAGGGCCGCAGAGCTGGCAGCCGCGGAAGGGAGGGGGCAGCCGAGAGACCGGGAACCTGCCCGACAGAGTGGAGTGGGCAAGACAGGGAGACAGGCCCCCAGGGGCACAGAGCACGGCACCAGGAACAGGTTCCAGCCAGGCGGATGGGCCCAAAGTCTCCCGTGCATGCATAAGGCTGCGTGGGTGGCCCCAGCTTGCAGAGAGAGCCAGCGGCTCACAAATGCACTGGGAGGCTGTGGGGACCCAGGAGGTGAGGCTGGCCTGGCCTGGCTGCACCCCCAGAGCTGTGAGGAGCACCCCCCCGCCCCACCCCCCGGCTCTCAGCCCTCTCTTCTCTCTCAACGAGGCCTGCCGTTTGCTCAACACTTCCTGAGGAGTGGTGTGGGTTTGGGGGTTTCCTCTCCTGTTGCAGCAACAGATTAAAAACAACACCCCAACCCGAGCCCCAATAGGTCCAGACCTCAACCTGTAGCCGGAAGGGGGAAGTGAAACCAGGGCAGGGCGGGGGCTCCGGCCGCTGCCTGCCTGCCTCCCCAGGAAGCGCGGGGACCACAGCACCCGACCGCACTGGGCAGGCCAGGACACCAGACTCATGGCGGAGGCTGCGGAGGCCGCGAGCGACCTGGGCTCCGAGGAGCAGGAAGACCTGCTGTTGGAAGGAAGCTCAGGGTAAGGGCCACGGCTGCGCCTCAGCCTCGCGCCGTGTTCTTGGGGGGCCGACACCCTGGGCGATGCTGACCCGGGAGTCCACTGCTCCATGGGGCTCTTTCCTGCTGAGACGCTGTGTGTCTCTTCCATCTGCCTCTGCAGCTTTACCTGGCCAAGGGAGGCGAGGTCCCCCAGGGGGTTGTGGGACCCAACACCCGAGACATGGTGGGGGGTGGTGTGGGGGTGTCTGGACACAGGCCAGACAGGTGGAGAGGACGGGAGCATGCGGGGACAGAATGGGCCAGGCCCCCTGGCCTCATGCCCTTAGGCCTGCCTGTGGGGGTGCCCTGCCTTGAGACCCTTGCAGGCAGAGGAAGGCCCCCCCCCAGGGCCTCCCCTGTCCTCTAGTGATGGAGAAGCTGAGGGGAAGCCAGGTGCTGTGCTATTGCCTGGGTGGGCATTGAGGGGTCGAGCGTGGAGGCTGTGTGGGGGCTGCTGGCAAAGATGGCCACGGCAGAGCTGGGCAGAAGAACCCCAGCTGCCAGCTGCTCAGGACCCACCCGACTCTGAGGAGCCGCCGGGCCCTGTGCTGGGGCAGCGGCAAGGCCTGGGCCTGGCTTTGAGGCTGAGTGAGGCCATGGGGCCCGACTTGCCCTGGGTCAGGTCCAGAAGACTGAAAGCCCCAGGGCTTGGAGGGCAGGCTTGGAGGGAAAGGGGGCATCTGGACTGGGGGAGAGAGAGGCCGGCCCGGGAGCGAGACCCACGGGGTCTAGTGCCGGAGTGTGGGAGGGAAGGGTGGGCCCAGGGCAGAAGGGATGAGGTGTCCGGAGCCCCAAAGCGGCTCCCTGGGTGCTGGGGAGGGGTGACTGCCAGGGAGGGCGGCCACAGCAGAGCCCTCACGGCCTCGGGCTGCTCCGCTCTGGGCAGAGGGCAGGTGGCTGGCGCTGGCGATGCCCGCATGATGGCGAGGGCCTTATTGGCCATCATGGGGACAAGGGGGACAAGAGGCCTTGCTGTGGGGGGCACCAGAGTGAGGGCAGGGGGCCAGCTTCACCTTGGCCTTCCTGCCCCTGAGTCCACTTGGGCGCAGCTCTGGGGGCTGCCAAGGGGTGGTGAGAGCTGGGATGGGAGCTGGAGGCCGAGCACGGGCTGGCCGGGCTGAGGTGGGTCAGTGTGTGCGCCCGGCTCAGGGCTGCCTCAGAGGCCTCCGCGGGGCCTGTCCCCAGGGAGGTCACCCTGCCCGGCTGTGTGCCCCACGAGGACGCTGGCGCCAGGTGCGTGGAGCAGGGTGACTGGGCGGCAGCTGTGTCCTCGCTCTGCTGTGTCCTGCCAGCGCCATCCCAGGCTGGACAGAGCGCCCCTTCTGCCGCATGCCCATAGAAGGGCACGGCGCGAGCCCCGGCGGGGCCCCGCCCTCCTCCTCGGCCCTTCCTTAGCCTCCTCCCCAGCTGTCTCAGTGCCTGGGAGCTGGGGGCAGGGGGGCCACGCAGCCGAGGCTGCCCACTGCCTGGCAGGGACAGAGGATCTCCTCGTGTCGTAGCGCTGGTCTGGGGCTGAGCCGCACCTGTGCCCGTCTGTCAGTCTGTCAGGAGCCCCTGCTGGAGAGCTGACTGGACGCTCCTCGGGGGCCAAGGGGCCTGGGCGCCCCTCAAGGATGTCTCCCCCAAAGAGGTGCAGAGGGAGAGAGGGACGCTCACCTTTCAGAGCGAGCGGAGCCCTGAGCAGGGTGGGGATCCTTTTTCACAGGGCGACTTAGGAAGCAGGGGGCTTTCCCACCCACAGCAGCACAGAAGTCCCTGACACCCAGGAGCAGGGTGTGTGGCCTGGAAAGTCCCACCCTGGGCAGGGTCAGCTGAGACGGAGCCGGGCAGAGGAGACCCCTGCCCTGCCTGCCGCCGGGCTGTGAAGTCTGGGGACAGGCCTGCACACAGCTCCAGGCAGGCCCCTCCACAGGCCCTCTGATGGCCCAGGGTGGCAGGGTCTCCCTCCTCCTGGGCCCTGCAGGGCAGGCCACTGCCCCCCATGCTGCCTCCTCCACCGCAGGGCTGCAGCTCCTTGGTGGCCCCTCCTTCCCTGCCCCGGCTACCCAGCTGCCAGGTCACTAGCATGTCCTTGTCCCTCGGGGACAGGGAGTGGTATTTCCCCAGGGCTGCAGTGACTCTGCCAGGGCCTCCCAGGGGACACTGAGCGGACCCTTGGCTCTGAGGCCTGCAGTGTGGCCACCAGGGGCCAGCTCAGCCCGCCCTGCAGCCTCCAGGAGGACAGGCCTCAGAGGCCCAGAGGCGGGCAAGCAGTCACCTGGCTTGCAATGGGGGTGTCGGAGGCCCTCGGGGACCTCAGATTCAACGCATTGTCTACATTCTGGAATCCCAGCCCCGCGGAGGCCCATATGCCCACCCCACCCCGCCAGGCCAGGCCCAGGGGGTGTTCGGCCTCTACTCATGCCTCGCCCACCCTGCCCAGCCCCAGGGCCTCTCGCTTCCCGCCCAGGGCTCATCTGGCACCTGGGGGTGGGGGATGGCCAGTGCCTCAACTTCCCCAACACCTGCCACTGCTGTGGGTGGGCCCTGTCCTGGACTCCCCACCCCCACTGACCCACGCAGAGCTAAGGGGTGGGAGGACAAGGACCACCTGAGGGGCCACCTGGGCCTCTGGCCCCCTGAGCTCCAGCCTGGAGGCCTTAGGCCCCCCGAAGGCCTTGGCTGAGTCAGGGGGGCCCACAGGACAGAATCCACCCACCAGCCCCCCCCCGCCTGAGCCTGGGGTCCCCCGAGGGGGGGGGAACTGGGGGCTGCCTGCGGGGTCCAGACCTGAGGCCAGCAGCCAGGGTGGGGCCAGGCTGGGTCCTGGTGGCCTCCCCAGGCGGAGAGGAGCTGGCGCCATGCTGGGCGTCCTCCTGTGCTGGGTGGGTGGGTCCCAGGCTCGCCCCCGCTTTCCCTCTGGACCAGTCACCCCCTTGGGTAGGGAGGGGGAAGCAAGGCAGTGAGAAGCCCCCTCTCTCCACACTGCCCCCCTGTGGCCCTGCCTGCCTGGAGGGTGTCCGGGGACAGACGACCCAGAAGGCCCTGCCCCGTGGCGCCATGGTCCTTCCACTGTGGCACTCGTGGGCTGCTCTGCCTCAGTTTCTCTGAGAGAGGTCAGAAGCATGAGGAGCTCCCGGGGGATGCGGTCCGGCAGGGGAGGCCTTGGGAGTGGGCCTGGTGGCTCGGCCCTCGGCCCTCGGGCTAGGGCCAGGCTCTGAGACTCCACCACTGAGGGTGGGCCGGGGTGAGCTGTGGGGCTGCGGCACGCCCCCCAACCCCATCCGCTGCCACAGCACCTGCTGGCACTTCCCGAGGCAAGTAAAGCCCACCCTCTGGGGCCTCAGTTTCCCCATCTGCACAGGTAGAATGCAGCTGCTAAGACAGTTGGCGCTGGGTGCAGGCCCTTCCTGAGCTTTTATGCCCAGCGAGGCACAGGCGCCAGCGCGTGGCCGAGCATAGTCCTTCCCGAGCGGCCCTGACGCCGCTTCCTTGCCTGGAGGTGGCAGAGTCCGTAGCTCTTGTGGGCTCCGTGTGGGTGCTGGGGGCCCAGGGCGGCTGTCCCGCACAGTGTTCACACAGTAACCCCTGGCCAGAGCGTCGACCACTCTGCCTGGGAGGGAGTGCGGGCTGGGCACTCCATGGGGCCTCCGCTCAAGCAGAGCCAGGACTGGGCACTGCTGTGCCAGTTGAGGGTCTTCATGGCTCCAGGGAGAAGTCTTGGCTTCTCTCCCAGCACAGCCCCCAGTCCTTCTGTGTCAGGGGAGCTCCTCCCCCCCAGGGCTCCCGAAGGCCTGGTAGCTGGGCCCAGGTCACAGCATGGCCTCAGGGAGGCCCCTCATTGGCCTTGGTGAATGGTGACGCCCGGTGGACGTGGTCCCCAAGGCCCTGTTGCCGGGCACCTGGGAAACGTGGAGAGCAGGGGGCTCAACGAGGGGTGCCGTCTGCGGGAGGGTAAGGCAAGGTGACCAGCCCAGGGGAGGGGCCAGAGGGAAAAGCCCCTGGCCTTTCCTTGGGGCCAGGTCAGTTCTGTCCAGGCCCCACCTACTGACCACCTCCATCTCCAAGTTGGGAAGTTGTGAGCTGGCGGGGTGGGGGGCTGTCTGACCCCATCAGCTGGCAGGTGGGGGCATCTGGGGACCCAGGAATGCCTCTGTCCCCCTCCAAGCCCTGTCTGCAAGGGAGCACCTTGGCCTCCACCCTCCACAGAGCTGAGGCAGGGCAGGCCTCACAGCACCCTCGCTAGAGCAGGCTGCCTGCTGTCCAGGAGTGGGGGGGACAGCCTGACACGCAGGCGCACGTGCACACAGGAAGGCCCCGCCGTGTCCAGAGAAAGCATGGGGTCCGCACCCACCCAGCTCCCCTCCCAACACTTCAGCCTCCCCAGCTGCCCCAGAGAAGAGGACGTGAGGACTGGGGTCCCCTCCTGGCCAGTGGGGCCTCAGGCACAGAGTCTGCCGGAGGGAGGAGCACAGCCCTCCCACCCCAAAGCTAGCCGTGCCCCTCCTTGCTGGATGCAGCCCACTCTCTGAGGGTGGCACCTGGCTGAGCCAGGGTGGCCTCCTCCCTCCCCTGACCTCCTCCCTCCCTTCCTCCTCACTCTTCTCCCTTCTCCCTTCCTCCTGTCCCCCTCCTTCTCCCCCTCCTCCCCTCCTTCCTTCCTCCTCTTTTCCCCTTCCCCTCCCTCCTCCCTGTCCTCTTCCTCTTTCCTTCCCTCCTCTCACTCTTCCCACCCTCTCCTCTCCCTCTTGCCCTTGCTCTTCCTCCTCCCCTCCTCCTTCCTCCTTCTCCCCCTTCTTCCCCTCCTCCACCCTCTTTCCGTCCTCCCTCCTCTTCTTCCCCCTCCCCTCCCTCTGCCCCTGCTCCCTCCTGCTACTCTTCTTCCTCCTTCTCTTCCCTCTCCCCCTCCTCCTTCCTCTCCTCTTTTCCCTCTGCATCCCCCCTCCTCCCTCTCCTTCCCCCTCCTTTTCTCCCTCCTTCCTGCCCTCCTCCCTCTCCTTCCTTCCTCCCTCTTCCCATTCTTCT
>VMDO01043136.1:0-10107 GCA_007922755.1 Pedetes capensis
AAAAACTTTACTGGTGATACACTTTAATAAGATTGGAAATGCAGCAAAAAGGTCAGAGTTGAAAAATATGAACATTAATTGAATTATTCTCAAGCATTGCACTATATCTTGAGTACTTCATTTTCTGCCCACATATAAAATTATTCTACTAATGAACACATTTATTTTTTAGTACACATATTTGACCTCAGGGCCTTTTGTACTCCTTAGTGAATAGTACCCTCAGGCCATTTTTTACATTTTTATTTTGAGACAAGATCTTATTAAATTATGTTGGCTGCTTCTCACATTGAACCTGTGATCCTCTTGGCTCAGCTTCTTGAGTAGCTGGTATTAAAAGTGTGTTCCACTGTGCACAGCTAAAAATTCATTCTTAAAGAAGGAAAGGTAGCACTCCTGACTCTAGCCTTTTTGATATCAATATTCTCCCTACCTTCTTTTGTATCAAATCTTTTCACAATATGTTCTGTGGTCTCTGTACTTATCTCTCTCTTATTTTCTCATAAATCTTTTCAAATTAAATTAAAAAACTACTGCTATGTAGGCCACCAATGAGTTCTTTGTTCAAAAACAATTCTCAATCTTCCAGTCTTACTACCTACCCACATATTTTATTTTATTTTTTAATGATTAATGTATTTTAAAGGGTTGACTGTGTCTTCTAAATTCTTTCATTTGACAGACATGTTTGTACATTTCTGATTTTCATCCTATGTGATAGACATACTTCAGCAACCTCTTTGATTGCTTATTTTTCTTCTTTATGACTATAATGTGATTCTTCCATTTTTTGTTATCCAATTCAATTCTTTGACCATATTTCATCCAATTTTAAGGCTTTATATATCATCTACATGATAAGTCCCATATACATGTTTTCCTGAATTCTAAGTATGCACATCCACATAACTATTTGAGTTGTCTACTAGCTAATAAATATCTCAAAGTTAATATGTCCAAAAACTGAAATCCTAATGTACAACAACACTCACTGTATTTGTACCACATTGAATGTGGTATCTCCATTTATGTTTTAAAAAACAGAGAAAAGAAAAAGAAAAAAAACCTACCTGTCTAGCTGCATAGACACAAAATTGTAACTTCTCATTTTCTTTCACAGATATAATTTAATATATTCCTAAGGCTTGCCTGCTTCTTTTTCAAATACATCTAGAATATAGTTGCTTCTAAACATTTCTATTGATATCAGCCTTATTTGATACATTATAATCCACCCCCAGTATTCTTGCCTGAGAGCTGTAGTTGAGCTCTTTTTATTCCTTCTCATTGTAGAACCGTTGGTCTATTAGGCAACAGGAGTGACTCATTTATAATGCAACTTAAACCATGAAAATTGTTTGCTAAAATCCTTCAGTGCTTCTTTACTGCTCAGAATACAGTTTTGTGTATAGTTTGAAGCCAGATATTATGAAACCTCCAGGATGGCTCTTTTTGCTCAGGATTGCTTTGGCTATTTGGGGACTTTTGTGTTTATATGTTAATTTTAGGGTTGTAGTTTCTTATTTCCAAGAAGAACATCATAAGGATTTTAATAGAGATTGCATGGAATCTGTAGATTGCATTTTAATAGTCCATGAATGTAGGAGTAAATTGGGAAGAAATTGGAAGAAATCCTAAAACAGGCAAAACAGGCTTTGAGGAATTGGTAGGTAAATTGGAAATCTAGTCAAAAGTGAAAGTGGTTTGCAAGAGGCAGACGGAAACTTGCCCAGCAATGTCTAGCTAAGTTGCCCCCCTCCTCTGGCAAGTACTGCTTTACTGTGATCACACAATGTTTCAAAACCCTTCACCAAACCCCCACAACTGGTTGGACTAATTAAGCACAAAGGACTCAAAACCAATTGACTCTGGCCATTCGGGCCATCTATATAAGGAGCTGCACTGCAGCAGCTCTCTCTCTCCAGATTGGACCACCAAGACGACAACATCTCTTTCTGCTGTGGATCATCAATGAAGAGGGGACTCTGACTAAAAGACTATGGACGACTACAGGGTGCTTTCAAGGAGGAAGAACTATAGTCAAGCTGAGGACAGTCCCTTGGCCCAGCACCTAGAGATAGAAGCTGAGGACAGTCTGAAGTCCCAGCACTGGAGGCAGAAGGGCCACCGCTGCCCTTCGAGGCAACAATAGAGCTGTAACATTTATACTGAGATGTACACTTTGGGTTCCTCTGGGCCTTTGTAAGGGCAGAAAGGCAATAAAGAGCTGCAGGGTCCCCACAAGCTAAAGCATCCCAAGGCTTTTCCTTTCTTCCCTCTTGTAGCATTCCTGAGGGCTGCAGGGGTCTAAGTCCCTCACCTGAGGGTCCTGAGTAAGTGAGTATTATCTCTGTGTGCTGCCACACCTCCCATCTGAAACATCCAGGTCAGACCAAAGAGGTGTGTATGGCTCCCACACACGAATATGGGAGGTGTCTATCTTATAGCATGTTCTTCAATTTATTTTTTCAGTGTTTAATAGTTTTCATTATAGAAAACTTGAATCTCTTTAGTTAGAATTTTCCTACATATTTTTAGGCAATTGTGAATGGGATTCTTTTTCTGATTTTCCTTTCATTCTTTTTAATAAGCAGTGCTGAGTAAACTGGATGCCATATGTAGAAGACTGAAACTGGATCCCTGTACCTCACCCCATACAACAACCAACTCAAAGTTTATCAAAGATGATAATGTAAGATCTAAAATTTTGAACTAGGAGAGGAAAATATATGGCAAACACTTTAGAAAATAGATATAAGCAATGGCCTTCTAATAGGACACCAATAACTCAGAAAATAATAAGAAGAATTAGCAATTGAGATTTCATCAAATTAAAAACCTGAATAGCAAAACAAGCAATGAACAGAGTAAAGACATAGCCAACAGAATGGGAGAAAAGCTTTGCCAGCCATTCAACCAACAGGAAATTAATACATAAAATATAAAAAAACCTAAAAAAATTGAACATGAGAAGAACAAATAATCCAGTCAATGAATGGGCACGTGAACTGAAAAGACACTCTTTCAAATGTAGTACAAATATCAAATAAATATGAAAAAAAGTTCAACATCTTCAGCCATCATTAAAATGTAAGTTAAAATTACATTGAGGTTACATCTTACCCCACTCTGAATGACTATCATCAAGAAAACACAACAAATACTAGAAATGATGTGGGGAAAAAAAGAATGCATGCACAAAATTAGTAGAAATATAAATTAGCATAGCCATTATGAAAATCAATATGTAAATCCCTCAAATATTTAAAAATAGAAATACGCTTTTTTTTTCAGTACTTGGGTTGAACCCAGGGCCTCTTGCTTGCATGCTTTTCAAGTACTGTATCACTAAGCTCCATCCCCAGCTCACTTGTTTTACTTTTTTTTGGAGACAAGGTCTTGCTAAATTACACAGACTGCCTCTGGTCTCAAACTTGTGATCCTCCTGCCTCTACCTCCCTAGTCCCTGTAATTACAGGAATGTGCCTAGCTCTACCATTTCTAGGTTTATAACAAGAAGACTCAAAGTTATTTTACAATAGAGATAACTATATACTCATGTTTACCACACTACTCTTCACAATAGACAAGTTATAGAATCACCCTACATATCCATCAACAGATGGATGGATAAAGGCCATGTGTTATACATATACAATTGAGTTTCGTTTAGCCATTAAGATCAAAATGATGTCATTGGCTAGAAAATGGATGATATTTGATATCCTCACGTTGAGCAAAATAAGTCAGACTCAGAAAGACAAGTATCACATCTTTTACGTCTTAAATTTAGAAAGAAAAAACATGAAAGTAAAACTGAGACTATCAGAAATGTTGAAAGGGATTAATGGAAACTGGAAAACAAGGGGTAATAAAGGGAATGAGTAAGATCAAATCTGTTGTGTTCGTGTGAGAAAATGTCACAATTAAGCCCCTTACTTTGTACTATTAATGTGTACCAAAACATGAGTACCCCTCGTGTCTGTCAGATTGTCATACTGTAGGTACGTATGTGTTGCTGTGATGCTGAAAGCTATGCCCCTGGTATCTCAGATACCAGCAGGGCCACCCATGGTGGACAGGCTTCAGGTGAGCTTCTAGACTAAGACAGACTAGGGAGAAGGACTGGACTACCCATTCCCGAAACAATCAGCCATTGAAAACCCTATGGCTGAGAAGCACCGTCAGATACCATGTCAGGCATGGCACAGTGTCGAATATTGTTTTGTTTTGTTGTATATCGGGTTATTATGAGTTGAACTCAACTTGATGGCACTTAGCAATAACAAAAAATGAGTTAAACACAAGTTCATCACTGCATCCTAAATGAACTTATGTGATCTATCTGTAATTATGTTTTATACTACTCAAAAAGATTTCCAAATTTGAATCTGACGGGTAAAATGTCATAATCTGATCTTGCCCAATTTATAGAAATATTTTAAATGTGTCAAACAAAACCAATTTATGAAAATCTAATTTCTACTTTTGGGAGAAGAACCAGAGCCCAGTCCCCTCCCCCCAAAATCAGACATTGAAAACCCAGAGAAGCACTGACAATAGTATTTTGCCTGCTGTACATAGTGTTTCTTCTTCTGACACGGATTCCATGGTACCTAACAACAACAACAACATTTTCTATTTTACTTTCTTCCATGGAATACAGTGTTTGTAGGAATATGTTGCTTAAAGATGCAAATCTCCTTGGACTAGATGACTTTTCAGATACCTTTCATTTCTGAAATTCTGGAACTAAATAAAATAGAATAAATGATTCATTATTTTGAGGTCACCTCTGCAGCCATAGCATCCTAGGAACCAATCCTGCCTGATCTCAGAAACTAAGCAGGGTTTGCCTGGTTAGTCCTTTGATGGGAGACTGCCTAGGTAAACCAGGTGCTTCAGGCTAGGGAGAAGGTCCCGGCAATCCACTTCTGAAACACTCCATCACTGAAAATCCTATGAATAGCAGAGAATCACTGACAATGGTGCTGGGCAGGCACACCGTCTTAGGGTTTTGTTCTGTTGTACATATTGTTGCTATGATTCAGACCTGACTCGACAGCACCTAACAACAAACAACAAGTTGAAGTCACAGTCCTTTCTTTAAAGTCCATTTCAGGCACTATCCTAAGTGTAAACATAAGGAATAATTTTTTGATAAATACAATAAGTTACACCTGTCCCAGTCTATATGACATCACATATATAATGCTAACTATTTTTTGTATTTTAAACATGATATAACATTTTTCAGTTATAAAAGTAATATTTATAAATATTAAGTTCAAATGGAATATTTTTATAATCTGCAATGATAAAGAATAGTACCAACAGAAATATTGAAATTTTTTTAACAAACACACCTCTCTCTGTATGTGTGTGTCTCCCCTTCTTTGTCCAAAGGAATATTTTTATTAGTGTATACTGATGAGTCAGACCTGCCTTGAGGGTACCTAACAGCAACAGCAATTACACAGAGGACTAGGTCTCATGATGTTCCTAAACATGCATGTAATGTACTTTGTTCTTATTTGATCCTTTTATTCGCTTTTTAAAAATCTCTGTCTCCTTGAACTTTTCCCCTCTCACATCCATAATAGTGCCCTTTTATTCTCATATCCTCTTTTCCCCTGCAGATTTCACATATGAGAGAAATCATGGAATACTTACCTTTGTGAGACTGACTTATTTCACTTATCATGAGAATTTTCAGGTCCCTCCATTATGCTGCAAATGACATGATTTCCTTTTCTTTATGGATGAATAAAACTCTATTGTTCACACATCTTAATACATCACTCTATGAGAAGAAGAGTATGGAACAGGTGTCAATGAACCTTAGGGAGAAAGAGAGAGTATTAGGCAAAAAGCCTTACACAAGGAGAATTACATTAATGACTGTCGGCATTTATTAAAAAAAATAGTACACCGTGAGACAAGAATTATATGAAATCAAGGGCAAGACAATATAAAATAAAGCAAATTAAAACTACATTGAATTCCATCTCACCCTAGTCAGAATGACTGTCATCAAGAACACAAAAAACAACAAATGCTGGTGAGGAGGTGGGGAAAATGAACACCTCACACTATTTTTTGAATGTAAATTAGTTCAACCATATGGAAGTCAATGCCAGGTGCCGTGGCACACGCCTGTAATCCCAGCGGCTCCGGAGGCAGAGGCAGGAGGATCGCAAGTTCAAGACCAGAGGCAGTCTGCGTAACTTAGCAATACCCTGTCTCAAAAAGTAAAAACTGGGCTGGTGGTGCAGCTCAGTGGTCCAGCACTTGCAGAGCATGCAGGCGCAAGGCCGTGGGTTCAACCCCCAGTACCGAAAAAAAAAAACAAGAAAAAAACATTATGGAAATTAATATGGAAGTTCCTCAGAGAACCAAAAATATCATTTGCACATGATCCAGTTGTAACCCTCCTGTACAGATACCTGAAGGAATCAAGAGCATCATATAATATACACGTGCATACCCATGTATATTGTGACACTCTTCATAATTGCCAAGTTATACCAGCCTGGTTGTCCAGCAACAGATGAATGGATAAAGAAAATGTGGTCTTTATTCAGCCATAAAGAAGAACAAAGCAATGTCATTTGCAGGAAAATGGACAGAGTTGGATATCCTCATGTTAAACAAAATAAGCCAGACTCACAAAGAGAAGTGTCACATGTTTTCTCTCACATATGAAAAAAAAACAACCAAAGAAAACCCCATGAAAGTAGAGGGGGCATAAAGGAAGAAGAAGAAGAGGGGGACCAACAGGAGAAGGGAGGAGGGATAAGTGTGGGTAATCAGGTGTAAATATGATCAAAGCACATTTTATGTGGGAATGAAAATGTCAAAATAAAACCCATTATTTTGTAAAACTATTATACACTAATAAAAAGGAAATAAAGCAGTGCATCCAAATGCTTCATATTTGTACCAATATTTGATATTGGATGTAGGATACATTTTCAATTAGAAAAGAAAAAGTGATCTTTAAAAGTATTATTTATACTGAAAGTCAGTAAATAACAGACTACAGCATGGGCCAAGTACAAGCAAGCATGTGATTTTCGATTTGTTTATGTATTCACTATGCCTACTTACGCACTATAATTTGCATGTGTGAAAAAAATCATATGACCCTCAAAATCAAAAACATACATTATTTGGTCCTGTATAGAAAACATTTGCATAACTCTATTTCATGTTAATTTTTTATTAAAAGATTTGTAGATGTATTTGAAGTTCTCTTATCTGCCTTATAATTAAATTGTTTTTGTTGTTGTTAGGTGCTGTCGTATCCGACTCATAGAGACCCTCATAGGGTTTTCAATGGCTGACTGTTTCAGGATTGCCTTGGGAGTGGATTGCCAGGTCCATCTCCCATTTTTGTGGTGCTGGGAATTGAACTCAGGACCTCAGAGACCTCAGTGCATCGCTCTACCAACTGAACTAAATCCCAGCCCATAATTAAATTAATGGTTTTTCTTTCTTTTCTCTCTCTCTCTCTCTTTCTCTCTCTCTCTCTCTCTTTCTTTCTTTCTTTTCAGTACTGGAGGGGTTGAACTCAGGGCCTCATGTATGCTAAGCAAGCATTACATCACTGAGCTACTAGCCCCAGTTTTATTTTTTGTCTAGAGAAAGGATCTCCTAAATTATGGTGGCTACCTCTGGCCTCAAACTCATGATCCTTTCACCTCCGCTTCTTGAGTCACTGAGATAAAAAAAAAAATGTACTACCACTTACCTGATTAGTCACAATTTTGAAATAATATATTGAATAATTTTGTTAAGTGAGCATCTGGTACTGAGATACCACATGCTATTATAGAAAAAAATCATTATCTATTTACCTACCTCTGTGATAACTTTCCTAACCACCTAGAATCTATTTATATTCCCCAATACAAGAAGCTAAGTCACTTAGATAATGAATAAATCTACTAAATGCCCCAAAGGCAGGTATTTTCATTAACTATTTTTACATTTGCTGGGAGCAGTAGCCCATCAGATCTCCAAAGCTAAGCAGGGTCAGGCCTGGTTAGTACTTGGATGGGAGACCACCTGGGAACACCAGGTGCTATAGGCTTGGGAGAAGGACCTGGCAACCCACTCCCAAAAATCATTCTGCCATTGAAAACCCTATGAATAGCAGAGAAGCACTGACAATAGTGTTTTGCCTGTTGTACACAGGGTCGCTGTGAGTTGGACACTGACTAGACAGCACCTAACGACATTCTTACCTTAACACAAGAAAAATGATTTATTCAATGAAAAAATCAAGTGCTATTACATTAGGCACACGAGCACCATCACCACAGTAACTTATAGTTTTAAGTCATGTCTTTAAATAAAATAAAAAACCAAAGTAAATAATAGGAATCAAGATAAATATTGAGAACATGAGGTGCTATTTTACTAATGTCTGTTTATAACAAGTAAAATTATCCTATTCAATTTTTGTTATGACCCTGACTGATGTAGCATATAACATCATTCAGTTTATATGTGATTGAATAGATTTAAGCTAATTGAAGTGAAGACATAAAAGTAGTTAAAATACAAGATGTTGTCAGTTATATTTGATATTGTAGATGGTTTAATTTTAGTTACAAAATTAGCATATTTGGTCAGCAAGCTTATTAAACAAACCAATTACATGTCAGAAAATATTTACACTTATGAGTGCTCAAAGATCATATATATGGGGATTGCATCTCAATTAGGAATGTATTTATTATAGCCAGAACCCTATGCTTGTCCAATTTTGAAAGTCTTATCATACCGTAACACATAAAATATTTCATTTAAAAAGTATTCTACATAATGGTGTATATCATATTTAATTAAAAGCCATGACCTAAACATATGACCCTGCATTGATTTCTCAATAAACTGTTGATATATTTTTCTACAATATAAATATATACATTATGTATGTGTATATGTATATGTATATATATAATATATATTTATATGTATATATTTATAATTATGAAGATGCCTTACTTTTCTGATCCAGATGCTGCTATTCATCTGTTCTGTCTCTGTCTCTGTCTCTCTCTCTGTCTCTCTCTCTCTCTCTTTTCTCCTCCTCTACTGCCTTTAGTTCCGTCCTTCTATCTTTCCCGGCATTCCTGTTAACTCTCTGTGTAAGTGGAGGTGCCTTAGAGAGTCAGTAAGTAGAATTGCCCTTTTATCTGTTCTGCTTTTGGTGTGGTTTGACTTGTGCACTTAAAATTCCATTGTGTAAAAATTTTTGTTTTAGATGTCATGGACTCTGGACTGATTCATAGTGACCCTGTGTACAGCAGGTGAAACACTATCTGACACTGTGCCATAGTAGGCCCTATTGTCAGTGCTTCTCTCCTATTCATAAGATTTTCACTGACTGATTGGTTTTGGGAGTGGGTTGCCAGGTCCTTTTCCCAAGCCTACAGCATGCAGTTTTCCCAGGCGGTCTCCCATCCCAGTACTTACCATGAATGATGTCAGATGGTTTAATGGAGGGGATACTTACTGAGCTTCTGAGATCTCACTGGATCAGACACGTGGTGGTATGGCTGTAGGTCGCATGAAAATAGAGGAATCAAAATAATCCCAAAGCAAGTGATGAAGTGATCACAGTGTGGACAATCTAAAACAGGAATGACAAGAAAGAGTTGCATTTTTCTAAATCAATTGCTATCACGCTGTTGTTGATATGTTGTTGCTGTTATTGCTAGGTGTCCTTGAGTCATGTCCCACTCATATCAACCCTCAGAGGATTTTCAATGGCTGGTTGTTTCACTATCATCTCAGGAGTGGACTGCCACATCCTTCTCCTATTTTTGTAGGTCTGGGGATTGAACCTGGGTCTTCAGCGAGTGCAGAGTAGCACTCTACCAACTAGGCTAACCCCTAGTGTCGGGGCCCAACGTGTGACGGGGAGAGCCGAGGATGAAGGAGACGAAGAGGCCAAGACTGATGGTCTTGAGCTAAACTTTATTCTCTATACTCATGCTTATATAGCGACTCAAGGAGATACTAAAAATAGCTCACAAAGGTAACTGCAGTGCAATGGACTTTGTAACAGTCATAAAGTTTACAATCAACTTAGCT
>VMDO01043137.1:0-10099 GCA_007922755.1 Pedetes capensis
GTAACTCTCACTCTTGCCCTAGGCAAATTGGTATCACTAACCCGATCCCAAAACCTAGCTGAAACCCTAAACCCTACCCTAACCCTAACCCTAGCTGATAACCTAACCCTAAACGTTACCAAAACCCTAGGCAAAACCCTAACCCTATCCCTAATCCTAAGCATAACCCTAACCTTCACTCTAGGCGAAACCATACACTAAACCTAACCCTAACCCTAACTGTAATACTTACCCAAGTGAACCCTAACCATAATCCTAACCGTAACCCTAGCTGAATGTCTTAACATAACCCTAACCCAAGCAGAAACCCTAGAACTAACCCTCTCCCTTAAATTAGGTGAAATCCTGACCCTAAACCTAAGCCTACCCCTAGCCAAAAACATAGCCCTAACCCTAACACTAACACTAAAACTTACCCTAACCCTACCCTAATCCTAGGTGAAAAACTAACCCTAACCCTAACCCTAACAGTAGGCAAAACCCTAAACCTTACCCTAACCCTAGCTGTAATTCTGAACCAAATCTAACCCTAGCCAAAACCCTAACACTAAAACTAACCCTAATCCTAGGAAAAACCCTAACCCTAAACTTAGGTGAAACCATAACCCTAACACTAAACCTAAACCTACCTCAAACCCTAACCCTAACCCTAAACCTCCCTAACCCTAGGCAAAACCCTAACCCTACCGCTAACACTAACCCTAAGGGAAACCCTAACCTTAACCCTAACCCAAACACTAACTCTAACCTGAGGCTAATACCTAACCCTAAAACTACCCTAACCCTAGCCAAAAACCTAACACTAAACCTAAAACTAACCCTAGGTGAAAACATAACCCTAACTCTAACCCTAAACCTAGGCAAAAACCTAACCCCAACACTAACCCTAACCCTAGGCAAAAGCCTAAAATTCACCCAAACTGTAAACCTAGGAGAAAACATAACCCTAACCCTAACCCTAACCCTGGGTGAAACCCTATCCGTAACTCTTACTCTTGCCCTAGGCAAATCTGTAACCCTAACCCGAAGAAAAAACCTAGCTGAAACCCTAAACCCTAACCTAACCCTAACCCTAGCTGAAACCCTAACTCTAAACCTTACCAAAACCCTAGGCAAAACCCTAACGCTAACCCTAACCCTAAGCACAACCCAAACCTTCACCCTAGGCGAAACCATACACAAAACCTAACCCTAACCCGAACTGTACTACTTACACTGGGAGAAACCCTAAACATAATCCTAACCGTAACCCTTGCTGAATGCCTTAACATAACCCTAACCCAAGCAGAAACCCTAGCACTAACCCTCTCCCTTAACTTAGGTGAAATCCTAACCCTAAACCTAAGCCTACCCCTAGCTGTAATGCTGAACCAAATCAAACCCTAGCCAAAACCCTAACACTAAACCTAACCTTAATACTAGGAAAAACCCTAACCCTAAACGTAGGCGAAACCATAACCATAACACTAAGCCTAAACCTACCTCAAACACTAACCCTTACCCTAACCCTAACCCTAGGCAAAACCCTAACCCTACCCCTAACACTAACCCTATGGGAAACCCTAACCTTAACCCTAACCCAAACCCTAACTCTAACCTTAGGCTAAAACCTAACCCTAAACCTACCCTAACCGTAGCCAAAAACCTAACCCTAACCTTAAACTAACCCTAGGTGTAAACCTAACCCTAACTCTAAACCTAAACCTAGGCAAAACCCTAACACTAAATCTAACCCTAGCCCTAGGCAAAACCATAAAAATAACCCAAAGTGTAAACCTAGGAGAAAACATAACCCTAACCGTATCCCTACCCCTGGGTGAAACCCTAACCGTAACTCTCACTCTTGCCCTAGGCAAATCTGTAACCCTAAACCGAACCCAAAACCTAGCTGAAACCCTAAACCCTACCCTAACCCTAACCCTAGCTGAAACCCTAACCCTAAACCTTACCAAAAGCCTAGGCAAACCCCAAACCCTAACCCTAACCCTAACCATAAACATAACCCTAACCTTCACTCTAGGCGAAACCATACACTAAACCTAAACCTAACCCTAACCGTACTACTTACACTAGGAGAAACCCTAAACATAATCCTAACCGTAACCCTAGCTGAATGCCTTAACATAACCCAAACCCAAGCAGGAACCCTAGCACTAACCCTCTCCCTAAACTTAGGTGAAATCCTAACCCTAAACCTAAGCCTACCCCTAGCCAAAAACAAAGCCCTAACCCTAACACTAACCCTACACTTACATTTACCCTAACCATAACCCTAACCCTAGGTGAAAAATAAATCCTAACCCTAACCCTAACAGTAGGCAAAACCCTAAACCTAACCCTAACCCTAGCTGTAATGCTGAATCAAATCTAACCCTAGCCAAAACCCTAACACTAAAATTAACCTAATCCTAGGAAAAACCATAATCCTAAACGTAGGCGAAAACATAACGCTAACACTAACCCTAAACCTACCTCAAACATTAACCCTAACCCTAACCCTAACGCTAGGCAAAACCCTAATCCTACCCCTAACACTTAACCTATGGGAAACCCTAACATTAACCCTAACCCTAACCCTAACTCTAACATTAGGCTAAAGCCTAACCCTAAACCTACCCTAAACCTAGCCAAAAATCTAACCCTAACCCTAAAACTAACCTTAGGTGAAAACCTAACCTTAACTCTAACCCTAAACCTAGGCAAAAACCTAATCCTAAATCTAACCCTAACCCTAGGCAAAACCCTAAAATTAACCCCAACTGTATACCTAGGAGAAAACATAACCCTAACCCTAACCCTAACCCTGGGTGTAACCCTAACCGTAACTCTCACTCTTGCCCTAGGCAAATCTGTAACTATAAACCGAACCCAAAACCTAGCTGAAACCCTAAAACCTACACTAACCCTAACCCTAGCTGAAAACCTAACCCTAAACCTTACCAAAACCCTAGGCAAAACCCTAACCCTAACCCTAACCCTAACCCTAGGCAAAACCCTAACCCTACCCCTAACACTAACCCTATGGGAAACCCTAACCTTAACCCTAACCCTAACCCTAACTCTAACCTTAGGCTAATACCTAACCCTAAACTTACCCTAACCCTACCCAAAAACCTAACCCTAACCCTAAAACTAACACTAGGTGAAAACCTAAACCTAACTCTAAACCTAAACCTAGGCAAAACCCTAACCCTAACTCTAACCCTAACCCTAGGCAAAACCCTAAAATTAACCCAACCTGTAAACCTAGGAGAAAACATAACCCTAACCCAAACCCTAACCCTGGGTGAAACCCTAAGCGTAACTCTCACTCTTGCCCTAGGCAAATCTGTAACCCTAACCCGAACCCAAAACCTAGCTGAAACCCTAAACCCTACCCTAACCCTAACCCTAGCTGAAACCCTAACACTAAAGCTTACCAAAACCCTAGGCAAAACCCTAATCCTAACCCTAACCCTAACCCTAACCCTAAGCATAACCGTCACATTCAAACTAGGCGAAACCACACACTAACCCTTACCCTAACCCTAACTGTACTACTTACACTAGGAGAAACCCTAACCATAATCCTAACCGTAACCCTAGCTGAATGCCTTAACATAACCCTAACCCAAGCAGAAACCCTAGCACTAAACCTCTCCCTTATATTAGGTGAAATCTAACCCTAAACCTAAGCCTACCCCTAGCCAAAAACATAGCACTAACCCTAACACTAACCATAAGACTTACCCTAACCCTATCCCTAACCCTACCCTAGGTGAAAAACTAACCCTAACCCTAACCCAAACAGTAGGCAAAACCCTAAACCTAACACTAACCCTAGCCGTAATGCTGAACCAAATCTAACCCCAGCCAAAACCCTAACACTAAACCTAACCCTAATCCTAGGAAAAACCCTAAACCTAAACGTAGGCGACACCATAAACCTAACACAAACCCTACACCTACCTCAACCCCTAACACTAACCCTAACCCTAACCCTAGGCAAAACCCTAACTCTACCCCTAACAATAACTCTACGGGAAACCCTAACCTTAAACCTAACCCTAACCCTAACTCTAACCTTAGGACAAAAGCTAACACTAAACCTATCCTAACCCTAGCCAAAAACATAACCCTAACCCTAAAACTAACCCTAGGTGAAAACCTAACACTAACTCTAACCCTAAACCCAGGCAAACCATAACCCTAACTGTAACCCTAACCCTAGGCAAAACCCTAAAATTAACCCAAACTGTAATCCTAGGAGAAAACATAACCCTAACCCTAAAAATAACCCTGGGTGAAACACTAACTGTTACACTCAATCTTGCCCTAGGCAAATCTGTAACCCTAACCCGAACCCAAAACCTAGCTGAAACCCTAAACCCTACCCTAACCCTAACCCTAGCTGAAACCCTAACCCTAAACCTTACCAAACCCCTAGGCAAAACCCTAACCCTAACCCTAACCCTAACCCTAAGCATAACCCTAAACTTCACTCTAGGCGAAACCATACACTAAACCTAACCCTAACCGAAACTGTGCTACTTACACTAGGGGAAACCCTAACCATAATCCTAATCGTAACCCTAGCTGAATGCCTTAACATAACCCTAACCCAAGCAGAAACCCTAGCACTAACCCACTCCCTTAACTTAGGTGAAATCCTAACCCTAAACCTAAGCCTACCCCTCGTCAAAAACATAGCCCTAAAACTAACACTAACCCTAACCCTTACCCTAACCCTACCCATAACCCTAACCCTAGGTGAAAATCTAACCCTAACCCTACCCCTAACAGTAGGCAAAACCCTAAACCTAACCCTAACCCTAGCTGTAATGCTGAACCAAATCTAAACCTAGACAAAACCCTAACACTAAACCTAACCCTAATCCTAGGAAAAACCCTAACCATAAAAGTAGGCGTATCCATAACCCTAACACTAACCCCAAACCTACCTCAAATCCTAACCCTAACCCTAACCCTAAACATAAACCTAGGCAAAACCCTAACCCTTCCCCTAACACTAACCCTATGGGAAACCCTAACCTTAACCCTAACATTTACTCTAACCTTAGGCAAAAACCTAACCCTAAACCTACCCTAACCCTAGCCAAAATCCTAACCCTAACCCTAAAACTAAACCTAGGTGAAAACCTAACCCTAACTCTAACACTAAACCTAGGCAAAACCCTAACCGTAACTCTAACCCTAACCCTAGGCAAAACCCAACATTAACCCAAACTGTAAACCTAGGAGAAAGCATAACCCTAACCCTAACCCTAACCCTGGGTGAAACCCTAACCGTAACTCTCACTCTTGCCCTAGCAAATCTGTAACACTAAACCAATCCCAAAACCTTGCTGAAACCCTAAACCCTACACTAACCCTAACCCTAGCTGAAACCCTAACCCTAAACCTTACCAAAACCCTAGGCAAAACTCTAACCCTAACCCTAACCCTAAGCATAACCCTAACCTTCACTCAAGGCGAAACCATACACTAACCCTAACCCTAACCCTAACTGTACTACTTACACTAGGAGAAACCCTAACCATAGTCCTAACCGTTACCCTAGCTGAATGCCTTAACATAACCCTAACCCAAGCGGAAACCCTAGCACTATACCTCTCCCTTAACTTAGGTGAAATCCTAACCTAAAAGTAAGCCTACACCTAGCCAAAAACTTAGCCCTAACCCTAACACTAACACTAAGACTTAACCTGACCCTAAACCTAAACCTAACCATAGGTGAAAAACTAACCCTAACCCTAACCTTAACAGTAGGCAAAACCCTAAACCTAACCCTAACCCTAGCTGTAATGCTGAACCAAATCTAACCCTAGCCAAAACCCTAACACTAAACCTAACCCTAATCCTAGGAAAAACGCTAACCCTAAACGTAGGCGAAACCATAACCCTAAAACTAACCCTAAACCTACCTCAAACCCTAACCCTAACCCTAACCCTAACCCTAGGCACAACCCTAACCCTACCCCTAACACTAACCCTATGGGAAACCCTACCATTAACCCTAACCCTAAACCTAACTCTAACCTTAGGCTAAAACCTAACCCTAAACCTAACCTAAACCTAGCCAAAAACTTAACCCTAACCCTAAAACAAACCCTAGGTGAAAACCTAAACCTAACTCTAACCCTAAACCTAGGCAAAACCCTAACCCTAACCCTAAAGCTAACCCTGGGTGAAACCCAAACCGTAACTCTCACTCTTGCCCTAGGCAAATCTGTAACCCTAACCCAAACCCAAAACCTAGCTGAAACCCTAAACCCTACACTATCCCTAACCGTAGCTGAAACCCTAACCCTAAACCTTACCAAAACCCTAGGCAAAACCCTAACCGTAACCCTAAACCTAACCCTAACCCTAAGAATAACCCTAAACTTCACTCTAGGCGAAACCATACACTAAACATAACACTAACCCTAACTGTAGTACTTACACTAGGAGAAACCCTAACTATAATCCTAATCGTAACCCTAGCTGAATGCCTTAACCTAACCCTAACCCAAGGAGAAACCCTAACACTAACCCTCTCCCTTAACATAGGTGAAATCCTAACCCTAAACCTAAGCCTACCCCTAGCCATAAACATAGCCCTGACCCTAACACTAACCCTAACACTTACCCTAACCCTAACCCTAAACCTCGGTGAAAAACTAACCCTATCCCTAACCCTAACAGTAGGCAAAACCCTAAACCTAACCCTAACCCTAGCTGTAATGCTGAACCAAGTCTAACCGTAGCCAAAACCCTAACACTAAACCTAACCCTAATCCTAGGAAAAACCCTAACCCTAACCGTACGCGAAACCATAACCCTAACACTAACCCTAAACCTACCTCAAACCCTAAACTTAACCCTAACCAAAACCCTAACCCTATGCAAAACCCTAACCCTACCCCTAACACTAACCCTATGGGAAACCCTAACCTTAACCCTAACCCTAACCCTAACTCTAACCTTAGACTAAAACCTAACCCTAAACTCAACCTAACCCTAGCCAAAAACCTAACCCTAAACCTAAAACTAAACTTAGGTGAAAACCTAACCCTAATTCTAACCCTAACCCTAGGCAAAACCCTAAAATTAACCCAAACTGTAAACCTAGGAGAAAACATAACCCTAACCCTACCCCTAACCCTGGGTCAAACCTTAACCGTAACTCGCACTCTTGCCCTAGGCAAATCTGTAACCCTAACCCGAACCCAAAACTTAGCTGAAACACTAAACCCTACCCTAACCCTAACCCTAGCTGAAACCATAACCCTAAACCTTACCAAAACCCTAGGCAAAGTTCTAACCCTAACCCTAACCCTAACCCTAAACCTAAGCATAACCCTAACCTCACTCTAGGTGAAACCATACACTAAACCTAACCCTAACCCTAACTGTACTACTTACACTAGGAGAAACCCTAGACATAATCCTCACTGTAACAATAGCTGAATGCCTTAACATAACCGTAACCCAAGCAGAATCCCTAGCACTAACACTCTCCCTTAACTTAGGTGAAATCCTAACCCTAACCCTAAGCCTACCCCTAGCGAAAAACATAGCCCTAACCCTAACACTCACCCTAACGCTTACCCTAACCCTAACCCTACCCTAAACCTTGGTGAAAAACTAACCCTAACCCTAACCCTATTAGTAGGCAAAACCCTAAACCTAACGCTAACCCTAGCTGTAATGCTGAACCAAATCTAACCCTAGCCAAAACCCTAACACTAAACCTAACCCTAATCCTAGGAAAAACCATAACCCTAAAGGTAGGCGAAACCTTAACCCTAACACTAATCCTAAACCTACCTCAAACCCTAACCCTAAACCTAACCGTAACCCTAGGCAAAACCCTAACCCTACCCCTAACACTAACCCTATGGGAAACCCTAACCTTAAACCTAACCCTAACTCTAAATCTAAACTTAGGCTAAAGCCTAACCCTAAACCTACCCCAACCGTAGCCAAAAACCTTACCCTAACCCTGAAACTAACCCTAGGTGAAAACCTAACCATAATTCTAACCCTAAAACCTAGGCAAAACCCTAAAATTAACCCAAAGTGTAAACCTAGGAGAAAACATAACCCTAACCCTAACCCTAACCCTGGGTGAAACCTTAACCGTAACTCTCATTCTTGCCCTAGGCAAATCTGTAACCCTAACCCGAAACCAAAACCTAGCTGAAACCCTAAACCCTACCCTAGCCCTAACCCTAGCTGAAACCCTAATCCTTAACCTTACCAAAACCAAAGGCAAAACCCTAACCCTAACCCTAACCATAACCCTAACCCTAAGCATAACCCTAAACTTCACTCTAGGCGAAACCATGCACTAAACATAACCCTAACCCAAACTGTGCTACTTACACTAGGAGAAACCCTAACCATAATCCTAATCGTAACCCTAGCTGAATGACTTAACATAACCCTAACCCAAGCAGAAACCCTAGCACTAACCCTCTCCCTTAACTTACGTGAAATCCTAACCCTAAACCTAAGCCTACACCTCGCCAAAAACATAGCCCTAACCCTAACACTAACCCTAACACTTACCCTAACCCTAACCCTAAACCTAGGTGAAAAATTAACCCTAACCCTAACCCTAACAGTAGGCAAAACCCTAAACCTAACCCTAACCCTAGCTGTAATGCTGAACCAAATCTAACCCTAGCCAAAACCCTAACACTAAACCTCACCCTAATCCTAGGAAAAACCCTAACCCTAAACGTAGGCGTATCCATAACCCTAACACTAACCCCAAACCTACCTCAAATCCTAACCCTAACCCTAAACCTAACCCTAAACCTAGGCAAAACCCTAAACTTACCCCTAACACTAACCCTATGGGAAAACCTAACCTTAACCCTAACCCTAAACATAACTCTAAACTTAGGCTAAAACCTAACCCTAAACCTAACCTAAACCTAGCCAAAAACTTAACCCTAACCCTAAAACTAACTCTAGGTGAAAACCTAACCCTAACTCTAACCCTAAACCTAGGCAAAACCCTAACCCTAACTCTAACCCTAACCCTAGGCAAAACCCGAAAATTAACCCAAACTGGATACCTAGGAGAAAACATAACCCTAACCCTAACCCTAACACTTACCCTAACCCTAACCCCAACCCTAAACCTAGGTGAAAAACTAACCCTATCCCTAACCCGAACAGTAGGCAAAACCCTAAACCTAACCCTAACCCTAGCTGTAATGCTGAACCAAATCTAACCCTAGCCAAAACCCTAACACTAAACCTAACCCTAATCCTAGGAAAAACCCTAACCCTAAAGGTACGCGAAACCATGACCCTAACACTAACCCTAATCGTACCTCAAACCTTAACCCTACCCATAACGCTAACCCCAGGCAAAACCCTAACCCTACACATAACACTAACCCTATGTTAAACCCTAACCTTAACCCTAACCCTAACCCTAACTCTAACCTTAGGCTAAAGCCTAACCCTAAACCTACCCTAACCATAGCCAAAACTAACCCTAACCCTAAAACTAACCCTAGGTGAAAACCTAACCCTAACTCTAACCCAAAACCAAGCAAACCATAACCCTAACTGTAACCCTAACCCTAGGCAAAACCCTAAAATTAACCCAAACTGTAAACCTAGGAGAAAACATAACCCTAACCCTAAACCTAACCCTGGGTGAAAAGTTAACTGTAACTCTCACTCTTGCTCTAGGCAAATCTGTAACCCTAACCCGAACCCAAAACCTAGCTGAAAACCTAAACCCTACCCTAACCCTAACCCTAGCTGAAATTCTAACTCTAAACCTTACCAAAACCCTAGGCAAATCCCCAACCCTAACCCTAACCCTAACCCTAACCCTAGGCTAAACCCTAAAACTACCCCTATCACTAACCCTATGGGAAACCCTAAACCTAACCCTAACCCTAACCCTAACTCTAACCTTAGGCTAAAACCTAACCCTAAACCTACCCTAACCCTAGCCAAAAACCTAACCCTAACCCTAAAACTAACCCTAGGTGAAAACCTAACCCTAACTCTAACCCTAAACCTAGGCAAAACCCTAACCCTAACTCTAACCCTAACCCTAGGCAAAACCCTAAAATTAACCCAA